>JAMPIV010014738.1:0-25466 GCA_024509875.1 Oreohelix idahoensis
CCTATTCGGCCGTTCCAAAAAATGGCTATAGACATTATTGGTCCATTTAAGATCAAGTCTGCCAGAGGACATCAGTTTATCTTGACGTGTGTTGATATGTGCACACGTTGGCCAGAGGCTATTCCTCTGAAGAGCATTACTACTGCTGATATTGCAGATGCTCTTTGGCTTATATTTTCTCGTCTGGGGTTCCCCGGAGAGATATTGTCAGACCATGGCACCCAACTAATATCAGATACCATGTCTCAAGTAATGTCTACTCTGCAGATAGATAGATCTTTAAGTAGTATCTACCATCCAATGTCTAATGGTATGGTCGAACGCCTTAATAGAACACTTAAAAACTTACTGGGGAAGATAACTGAGGATCATCCTCAAGACTGGGACAGAGTTTTACCTGCGGCCCTCTTCGCTTACAGAGAGGTACCCAATGAACATATGGGATTTTCTCCCTTTGAACTCGTCTTTGGCGCGCGTCCGCGTGGCCCTATGTCGTTGCTTCACGATCTCATAACATCTGACAATATTGACGATGACACAAAGTCATCCTACGAATATGTCATCGCGTTGAGACAAAAAATTATCGAAGCATGCAAATTAGCAACTTCTTCTTCTGAATTTGCGAAACAGAAGGCAAGGCAATTTGCCAATAAGAAGAGATGCTTACGACAAATTTGTCCTGGTGACAAAGCATTTGTATTACTACCTTGTAGGGAAAACAGATTACTTATTTCTTGGAAAGGTCCGTACGATATAATATCGAAAATTTCCGATGTCGACTATATTGTCGATATTGATGGGAAGCATAAAACCTTCCACATCAATATGCTTACTGAATTCCATGAACGTCCGGATTATTTGCAACCCATTTTCCAAGCAACGGACAATTTTCCAGTACCACATGGTCATTACTCATCACTGTCCGTGATACAGGAAGAGGAAACAAGTTTTCAGATGTAAATCTTCCTCTTCCAATGATCCCACTTCATTCCAGTGAATCATGGAAGAACGTTACTGTCTCTCCTGATTTGTCTCTAGGAGAACAGCGACAAGTTTCAACTATGTTGCAAACATTTCAGGATGTACTCACTGACATCCCTGGACAAACGAATGTCATTCAACATAACATTGTTCTAACTGACCATAGTCCTATTAGGGTTAGACCTTATCCTATACCTATACATTTTCAAGCAAAAGTCGAGAAAGAGTTGGATGAGATGATAGATTTGAAAATAATCGAACCATCCACCTCTGCATATTCTTCGCCGATGGTTATTGTGCGTAAAAAAGACAATAACATACGTCTTTGCGTTGACTATCGAAAATTGAATCAAGTAACTAAGTTCGATGCCGAACCTATGCCTTTACTGGAAGAGCTACTTACTCGACTCTCCAAATCTCATTTTTTCACTAAACTTGATTTGTCTAAAGGATATTGGCAAGTTCCTTTATCTGAACGCGCCAAACCTCTCACGGCTTTTTCAACACCTAGAGGTTTGTTCCAATGGAATTTTATGCCTTTCGGTCTTATTAACGCACCAGCTACGTTCGTACGCATGATGCGCCGAATCCTATCTTATCGGTCAGATGTCGTTGCATATCTAGACGACATCTGTCTTTTCAGCGATACTTGGGAAGATCACTATTCAGGGTTAGATGAATTGCTGTCTACTTTGCGTGAGCACAACCTGACAGCGAAACCCTCTAAAGCCTATATTGGTTTTAGCGAAATTTCTTTCCTAGGCCACCGAGTTGGTCATGGTTTCCTAAAGACAGAGGACCATAATACTAGTAAGATACTTAACATCTCAATCCCTAAGACTAAAAAACAGGTGAGAAGTCTGTTAGGTCTTATTCAATTTTATGGCAGATTCATTTAGAATCTATCCTCTATCATGGCACCTCTCTCAACACTTCTAAAGAAAGGTTCGCCTAATGTGGTCCACTGGTCTCAGGAATGCCAATGCTCTCTGGATAAGATTAAAACACTGTTTTCAACACCACCTATTTTAGTGCTACCCACTAAAGATAAGACATTCGTTCTTCGTAGTGACGCTTCATCCACTGGGATTGGAGCGGCACTAATGCAAGAGTACTCTGGAACTCTGCATCCTGTAATGTATATTTCCAGAAAACTTAATGCGGCAGAAAGGAATTATTCGGTTTTAGACCGTGAGCTATTAGCTATGGTTTGGTCGATCCTCAAACTACAGAGATTCCTTCTAGGCGCACATTTCATAGTAGAAACCGACCAAAAAGCTCTTACTGCTATACAGAGTAAGAATTTGAAGAGCTCGAGGTCTACTCGATATGCAATTGCTCTTCAACCTTTTCATTTCTCTGTGCGAGCTATTCGTGGATCAGATAATGTGATGGCAGACATTCTGTCAAGATGCCCACATGATTCCACATAACTATTAGGGCTTAGACTTCTTGATATGTCTAGTTCTATAGTAGTTCCTTTTCTATATCATGATAGATACACATTTGTAATTTAATAATATAATGATTGTATCACTACATAGCGGTTCATGGATGTTTATTCACCGCTGTGCTTTGATGATTTTTTCTTCATAAATCATAAATTTAAGATATCTATTACGAAATGATGATATGAATTTTTTAGGCATTGTGTAATTGCCAGAATTGTATTATACTTTGATGACACCTTCCTGGAAAAATATACTTGTAGAGAAATAATTTCTCTCAGTTTATGAGACACATTCTCACCAGTCGCTCCATAAGTCGACTTAGCCTCATATTAGGCGTTATAGGTATTCCTGATATTTTCAGCTGCGCATTATTCATGCGTTGTGAGCCTATTGTACGTTGCTCCTAGATGTATTTCAAAAAAAAAAATGTTCCATTTTTTTTTTCGGGAGGTGTGGTAAGACTGTTACGTGCAGTCTTTGATATCTTACAATATTATACATTGGTATTCTTGTTATCTTCGCAAATATTTTGAAAGCAAAATTGTGCTTAAGGGAAAGTCATTATTGTGTTACTTCCCTTGAAAGTTGTGTCGGCTCTTTCGATCAAACTCCGCGGATAAATCCATTTTACTGCGATTTATTCGTTGTTTGGGTAATAATAGATTGTTCTTGCTTCAGAATATCTATGGCCTGAATTTATGTGTATTGTTTGTCTGAGTAGGACGAGTCTGTCTTATATCTGTATATCTTTACATATCTAAGTCGAACTATATGTTCTGTTGTATCTAGAGAGGTCAAAGGCTATTCGGCGGATGTGTCGCTAGAGAGTGGTGTGATTTGGCTTCGTCCTGATAGGGACTGTGTGTGTTTTCCTATGTCGGCCTGTCGCCGGGAAAAAGTGATCTCACTATTTGTGGGGAAGGTGATAGGCGTCTAAACCTATCGTGTATGCTTTACCCCAGTGTTTAGTCGTATTGCCAAGGAATGGCAGTGTCATATTTCCTATACCAAGGTAATCAAAGATACTCTTATGAACTCTCGATCGAAGCCACCATTTTCGATAATTACGATTTGAATGTCTAAGAGAATATATTTGACTCGATGAAAACGACTTCGATTCCTAGCAGCACTATATCCTGTAGATTGCAGTCAATTGTTCATGATCAAATCTACAGAGCAACGAAATGTTTTATGAATGACTAACTTTAGGACAGATTCATTATCTGTATTCAAACGTGAGTGACAGTTCACGAGTGGAGCCATCTTGGAACCAAAACATGTAGGACTTTCAAGAAGAGAAAAGGGATGCCCGTATTATCGCTTGATCAGTCCAGAGATCACTGCTACACATGAGAACCCATTGCTAGCGGTTCAATATTATTATATGGAAAAATATGTGCTGAACATTATGTTGAAGAATCGTCGCTAGACGAGATTAGGTTTAGAAGCCATCTGAAATATTGTTTATAAGCTGACGTGCTCAGTCAGTGAAGTCAGATGATATATGTATGGGCGATACTGAGTGCTTGGCTACTGACAGTCCATTATACAATTATTCTACATGAGTGCCTATGTAACATTGCAAAACCATTTGTACACTGTACTATGATGTATTATGGCAACCTGTGATTTGTCACTATCTGTGCTGTCGAGTGTGTACGTCCAATTAAACTTTAGAAAAGGTACACAGTCGTTGGTGTCGATGACTTCCGGTCATACATGAGTGTGAGAAGAGAACATTTGTCAACAACACGAACCCTTATCATCATTCGCACATTATACACTCAATCCATGTCTACACACCACTGCGTAGGTCAAGTTGACATTCCATACACTACAGTGGGGCAAGCAACACCATAGAGATCTTGTCAACTGATGATGATGTCTGCTTCCATCCACTTATATCTATCTTTTGGTGGATATCATTAACGTTAATAAAAATCCAACTTTATCAACTTTATCAATGGGTTTCCATTCCAGTAAAGACCTTTCCATTCCTTTCTTCAGGATAATGGCTACACCTTCGGTGTGCAGTCAATCCTCTCTGCCGGAATAAAGTACGGTTTCCCATGTAGTTGTTTTTATTCTCCCCTTACCTATCCATCTGCTCTCGCTTATTCCCGGAATATGTATCTTGTAGTTCCTCATCTCTGCTGTGATTTGTCTCAGCTTTCCTGCCTCATTCATAGTTCTGACGTTCCAAAAACCAATTCTAGTTTCGTTTTTTGCGGTCGGGGCATCTGTTTTCATGCCAGTGGCTTCCTTTCGGCTTTCACCCCTGTCAGTCATACGAGCCTGAGATTCCGGATGTCCGTCCCACAGCAACGTTTTTCCATTTATTGTTGTTTCCCTAACATGTGCAATTTTTTACATAGACCAGGGTGTCGGCCCTGAGCTAAAACCCCCAACCTGGAGGACCAGAGTACCAGCTTTTGTCTGACCCATACCCACGCAGACCAGTCCAGCTTGGTTGAACCTACCAGGAGTAAATCTCCCGCTGTCATAGCTCTGGGGATTGTCAGGGTACACAAGCTGCAAGGTATAGGTACCATTGATGGCAGCAATGTGTCATATTTTGCCATATTTGTAGACGTTTTTGTGGTTTAACATTTTTTATAGGATAGGGTAACCAGTTTGGTGCGGTAAATTTATGTAATATGCACCTCAGCTCTTGTGGGTCGCTGTCTAGAGATTCTCCGGCTTACGGGCATTAAACAATAATTTGTGTAATGGTTTTAAACGGGCCAACATCAATAACATGGATCTGAACTCCTTGTTCAAACACAGCGACATTTATTACTGATACATTTACAGCTGGGTACTTGTAATACATATCCTCAATCATACTGGCAATAAGACACTTCCATGACATCCACTCAAGTCATAGATGCACTTCCACATAAGTTCCGACAAGGAACACTGTTAGACACATCCAGCCAGTCTTCAAGACTAAACAAAAGCTGTAGTAACTAGGTCAAACAAACCGACGTCACATGCGAACTACGCATAGCGACCACAAAATACTGCTGCACTTGCTTGCACCATAATCATCACCATTCTTATTACCATGTGGCGTGCATAAGCCTTCACCACACCAGCCCCACGCAAACCCTCCTTAGTTACTGTCTACGTCATGCATGGTAGGGAACTGGGTTAATATTCTTTGCTCCCCTTTCGGGCCCCGGAAACACACGGGTGTTTATTTATTTGTGAGCCTCTATAAGTTTTAATAAAATTTCCTCCTGTGGCGAGGCGCACTGCTCAATTTAAACACAAGGTCGTCGGCTGTATTAGGGCGCTTGTCTAAATAGAGAAGATATCGTGGTATGTTTCACAACTTTCACAATTGCCTCCAGCTATCAGAAAACAGAAGTGAAGTTGAAAGCTGCAACCAAAGTGGAGTGGGTTCAATTCTCTACACATGACAACAGGAGACTGACACGTGAGAGCATTATCTCATTGGGCCCACTCTTTCCCCACTTAGAGTGTAACGGATATTAAGGACTACTTCTGATGATCAGATAGCCTCATGTTGTATCGCTCTGTGTAGAGTTTCATCTCATAATTACAAAGTCAGACCACTGACAATCGGGAAAAAACCGATGGACTTCTGGTACCACAAACTTTAGAGGGAATAAAAGAACAAAATCCGCTGCTAAATAATTGTGTGCCTGACATTAAGCAGACGCCTTCCCCAGCTGTCCGTCAGCCGTTTATTTTCTCAGATTTTATACTCTCCCCAGGCGTTTATCATATCACTCAGGGCATGTGATGAAAAATCTGCAGTACGTCAGTTAATGTAAGGAAAAATGTGTATCTGGACAGCGGCAGTGGCTTGTGCCTGAAGGAACATATTAAGTTAACATACATCCACAAAATGATAAAATACCACTATGCACAGGTTGATGTAATCAACACTCACTCCCTGCTCCTTTCGGAATCTGGGTTTACCTCTGCTTTTGGTTCTTCCGGAGAACTAGCATGAAGCAATCACCAGCGCTTGCTGTGGTAATTCTTGAATGGATCCTTTTCACATGCTGAGGTTGCAAGCCTAGTATGAATATTTAACACCATTAGCAAGTATAAACATGTCAAATGCACAACATGAAATTTATGTTTACAACTTACCTCAATAAAGGGTGAAGGTAAATGATCCCGTTACACGCCCATTGAGGCATTTTGGGAATATTTTTTTGACCATCGGCACACTAAGGATAATGTGGTCAGCATCATGCCAGCCGCCTTAACCTTCTCAGAGTTGCTCCAGTACCCAATTCATGAGGCTGGGCCGACCCCGGAGCCGTTTGCGGTCTACATAATCCGACCTCAACTGGGGATCGAACCATGTCCACTGAGCTGGGAAGCCAGTCCACTAATCGCTATATGGAGTTGTGATGTCCGTAAAGTGTTTACTGTTTCAAAGTTTACTTATACCACACTTCCCGCCCACTTTTCAAAATGTCCAATATTGCGTATATCTATAATCACCTATCCCAAGTAACTCCGAAGTCTGTCATAAAATAGTTTATCAGATTCTGCCGAACTCTTGTATCACCTGACTTGTCGCAATCCGACTGCCTGTCTAGACAAATTGTGGTTTATACAGATAACCCGTACTGCAAGTCCATTCTACTGTCGGATTGGAAGCGACTTACGCAATCTTGGACAAACACTTTATGCTCGCATTTACCTGGAGTCAAAGTGGTATTATCACGTTTATTGATTCAATGAATCTCTCAGGGATGGGCGATTGTTTGGCCTGTCATGCGTTGAAGCGTGAGTTGTGATCAATGATAGTAGAAAAAAAGTAAAAATATTGAGTAAAGGATAGGCACGCAATTATGTGCGTTAACTATGCCGAAATATTAGGTACTAAAAACGATGAGAAGAAATTACGAAAAGCAAGCGAGCCTTTAATGTCACTGTTACACCTCTTTTTGTGCACCTCAATGTTTTCATTATTTTGAAACGCTGCGGTGTTCAACTAGAGTGTCTCGAGAACAGATGTTGTGAACTGAGTTTATGGTGTGTATTATCATTGTTAGCGTGATTTAGGCAAGTCCGTGGGAAGAGTGCAGGTCGTGAGAGGGGTTGGAGAAGGGAGTGTTGGGGGATGTTTAGCAGTCAGTGGACGGGTGACAAGTGTATCCAGCCGTTATGGCTGTGTGGGATGTGTTTTTTCCTGATATTATATGTCCGCCAGTGTATGCATACAAGGACAGTGTTTATTCATATGTATACCTGATATTTAATTATGTGACAGGAAGTAATTTAATGATGTGTGCAAGTAAGGAATAGATATTCATATAGCGGACCAGTAACAGACAAACTTACGGAGAGGTGACAAAAATACTGTTACTACTGTGTGTTCCACATACTTGAACATTGATGGCCCGATGTGGGTGGGCTTTGAAATTTAGGTGATTATTAAGTGTTCATCGTGAATGGAGTACATATTGGATGTAGTTGTCAATGAATTATATAACTGTCAGCTTTGTTCATCTAACATTATTTCGACTTGGGTGTAATACTTCCCCTAGAGATATTGCTTGACCACTTTTCTACCCGCTCCACAAAATATACACACAAGGGAACGCCACAGTCACAAACAGTTAAACTCATCAATACTTCACACAAGCTCCATGCTTGGTAACAACAGCGCTTCCCCGAGGTGATAGAAAACATTGTAAAAAAACAAGAGCAAGACTGCATTAGAGAGTCATAACCACGGAATACATAGAGATGAATTACCCAAGCCACACCTGGACCCATGCCTATACAACTGGATCAGCAATAAACGCAACAGAAGATGGAGATGGAGGATTGGTACTGAACTTAAGCACTGGTACACAAAAACGTCTGTAACTGGCAACAGAAAAATTCTCAAGCAACATCAGAGCAGAAACTGAGGCTTTGAAACTGCAGCAAAGGTCCTATTGATAGAGGAAAGCATAGAGAGTCTAGTTGCTTTTTTTTTACAGATGCGCTGTTAGTAATTGCAACGCTTAAGAGCCAGAACAAAGCAGACCTATATTACCAAAGAGTATTACTCCATAAACTGAGCCATCAATTCAAACTAGTTGTAAGTACAGACAGATAATTCCATCTCATTGCATCATCTCGGCCAATGAAGAAACTGTTAGAATGGCAAAGAAAGGTGAAAACCTACTTCAATCCGATACAAGTATAACATTCGAGGAGACAGGTAGTTTTATCAGAAGCAGATACTGGAACAAATAGGAAACAGAACAACCAGGCCATATAAAGAATAATGAACATTACCATAGCATGCTGAATAGAACAAGCGATAATCTTCAGACTCCGCACGGGCCTCAACAGATTGAGATACCACTTATTCAACACTCTAAAGGTAGGTGTTTAGAGTAAAATTCATAACATGTCTGTCGATGTTATTAAATGGTTCGACAAGGATTCATGTTTGTTTATTATCGGTAGTCCTTGGTAACATGAAGTTACGTCATTGACTCGAGGTTCAGTCCGCAGACGTTAAAGTCGGGACCGGCAAAAGTAAGCGATCGTCTGCTAGAACGGTTCTAGAGCTATTCTGATGACTATTTATGTGATGCCATATTGATATAATGGTTTTCCCAATGATACATGTGGAGCAGCATTTGTCATATTAAATATTGTGTAGATTTTCCACTCTGCCTTTGTTGTGACATTAATATTTCAAGTTGAATTGCTGTGTGCGTGGTCTACCAGTTCTACCCCTATGTGATCTTGCCAGAGTAACAAGACGTTTACTCCGATCATACAGATAATATTAATATAAAGACACGCAACAGCTAAAATGGAGGCCTCAAAAACAGGGATTTGAGCCAAATGTGAATGCTGATGTCAAGAGAAATTTTTCAAGTCGTAGAACTTCGTTTTCTGAAAAAAATCAAAAATTTTCAAAATGGCGGTGTGTGTCGTCTACTGATCTGTGTGGGGATGAAAGAACATTAATTGCTGTCTTAATGTTCAAGTATATACTTCAGTAGGTGAAGTCGTTGAAGGAAAAAGACTGTCCTATAGAATTTACGTTGCATAACATGAAGTTTTATGCTCGATGATGGCCTACACTCAAGATTTGTTCACCAAGTATATCAAAAGACGACGGACAAAATGGTAGTTCCGATTAAGTGCGCAGATGGGGAATTCTAAACCTAACCTGGTCTACACGGAGTGTGTATCATCGTTGCTTGGGAAGGAGGCGAAAAACAGGAGGATTTTTGTTACTGGCATTCAGATAAGTATATTTAAAGTTACATATAGCGTGTGATGCTGAGAATCTAGTTTGCCAGATTTCTTTTTATATGTTGTATGTATTGTCGTATGTATATATATATATATATATATATATATATATATATATATATAATATATATATATATATATATATATATATATATATATATATATATATATATATATATATATATATATATATATATATATATATATATTTATTTATTTATTTATTTATTTATTTATTTATTTATCTATGTTCCTGTATTAAGGTGGGCTGTTAGAGGGACTCATGAATTTTTTTCAATACCTCATTGTATGATCGATGAATTTATGGGCGATCTTTAGTTTTATGTATCTGTTTGGTTCAAATTAAGGGGCCGGCGAACATAGCTGTGTGTTACTGCCTTAATTGAATTAACCTGATCCAATATCTGTCTAGTTGTAAAGGTCCTGTTATTTGGTAAGTTTGTTATTGTTGTAAAGTTAATTGTAATCTTTATTCAGTTTTTCTTCATTATCGTTTGTGATATTGTTGGCTTATGCTTGCTATCCCTTGGTTATTAAATGTCCTATATGTTGTGAAATTGTGCTTGTATTGTCATAAATGTGATAGAGCTACATTATTTTTTTTCATTATTTGATATTTCATACATTTCTACCTTGTGTCATCAGTAGTATTATCTTGATTGGGCTCTTGTCACTGTATTCTGTCATCTTGTGTGTATCTATTTTTTTTGCTCCTATTATAACATCTAATATTACATGCAATTGGTTGATTTTGAGTGGTGAAATAATTGTTGCTGATATTGCTCACATATTCATTATATAATATTTGCATTATTGTTCAGCGTCGGCGTGATTGGCCTAATGGATATGAACGCAGTTTCATAATCCAGATATACCAGCTTTGAAACCTGCTTCAGGCGGTTTGGTAGCGGATCGCTTTGTGTGGATTTTTAACAATGGTATAAGCGCCGTACCGTTCAGAAAACAATGGCAAACTACTGAATGAAAAAATTGCCTAGAAAAATCACAAAAACAGCCAATAAAAGCCGGGGTTGATTGCCACGTCCTGTAAAGGATAAGCAACTAATTTTTTTTTTATTTGAAAGCACAATAATAGTAAATTATGGCTACTTTGGAGTATTTTTATGAGGATTGGAAAGGAATTTGGTATGGAGGGCGAGGCTTTGAGGACCTATGCAGACAATGAACTAAGAGATCAAAGACAATTAGATAGAGATGAGAATAGAGAAGAAGAATTGGCTGAGAAAAGGAGAGAAGAAGAATTGGCTGAGAAGAGGAGAGAAGATGAATTGGCTGAGAAGAGGAGACAAGATGAATTGGTTCTTGCCCAAGAGAATAACAGAAGAGAATATAAACTGGAAGTAAAAAAAATGGCTTATGCTCAGGAAGAATTGAGGGCACAACAGGCTCAGGCTCAAATAAAAGCTCAACAAGAGCTTGAGGAAAAGAAATTAGCCTATGCTCAGAATTGAGAATGGCAGAACTTGAGTTGGAGAAATTGAAACTTCAACATCCACAGGTTAACCCAGTGAATGGTGAGGCTGGAAAAAAGACCATGCGTCCACTTTTAATCTCAATTTGCCAAAATGTAACTCAAATATTGACGATATTTCATGCTTTTTAAAGAAATATGAAACTTATTGCCAAGAGTTTAAGATTGATAGAGCTACATGGCCCAGTAGGTTGATGACTTTATTCGTGGGTGAGGCTCTTAATGCAGTCTGCACAATGGATGATCAAACTAGAAATGACTATGAGGCTGTAAAAGCCTTGTGGCTAAAGAAGTATTAATTTGATGAAAATGGCTATAGGTTGAAGTTTAAATCATTATTACCAGATTCGGCTGATTTTACTGAATTTGTCTCATCTATTAAGCTTTAATTTTCCAGATGGGTTGATATGTCAAAAAGTGGAAACACTTTTGAGTGGCTGGCTGATTTGATTCCAAGAGACAATGTGTTGTCTTCAATCAGTAGCGACTTTTTATCATTCCTACAGGAGAGAAAACCTAAAACATTATCTGCTATCGTAAATTTTGGTCGTCAATATCAAATCGCACATCCGGGTAGAAACCTTAGCAAACATAACATTAAGGATTCCTTACCAGTGGCATCTGCTTGGATTGTAATGCATAATTCACCTAGACAGATATCCAATAGTATGGATGGAAACTATCGATTAATCGAGATTATAACAATGGCAATTTTAGGGGGAAATATAATTTTAATAAAACATTTCAACAGCCTCAAAGAAATTATGACTCTTATGATGATGGATATTTTCCTCCACAATCATCCTTTAGGTCTAATGAATATCAGAACAGAGGTGGATATAATTTCAGATCAGGCAGAGGTCATATATCATTTTACAGAAATAAGGACTTACTTACTTACTTAATCGGTCCCCTTCTACCGTGAGGTGTAGAGGTTTGGAAGAGGCAGCGGCAGATTATTCTATCGGCTGTCTTCCTCCTGGCCTGGTTCCATTTTAGTCCTCGGTCCTTCATAGATTGTTTAATGTTGTCCTCCCCGTGGACTCTGGGTCGACCTGGGAGTCTGGATCCCTGGCTCTTTGTTTCCCATGTTTGTCGTGGTAGCCGATCTTCTCCCATTCTGCAGACATGGCCAAACCATCGTAGTTGGGACTGATCTACTTGGGTCTGCAGAGGGTGGGATTTTAGGCCTTGAAGTATCGTCTGGTTGAGGACCAAGTCTTTTCTTGTTACTTCAACCACCTTCCTCAGATACCTCATTTCTGAGGTTTGGATCTGGCTTTTATTAGTTGTAGTCATTGCCCATGACTCGCATCCATATGTCAAGACTGGAACATAGGTGGAACGGTATGCAGCCATCTTCGTTTTCTTACCAACCTCTCTCTTGCTGAGGAATGCTCGATTTATGGCCTGAAAAAGTCTCCCATCTGCTGCGTTTCGAGTGGCCAACTCTTCGAGCCTCCTTTTCGGGCCGAACTAAAGTGGTTGACCTTCCAGGACCTGATGCTGATGTCTCCTTTTCTCGGATATCACCATGGATAGATAGCTCCGATGTGCCTCTGATTTATTAATCAGGGCAACATCAAGTGGTTGACCTGTCTTCTGATTTTCAGCTAGAGGGAGTTCATAGGCTCCGGTGTGGACATCCTTTACCAGTGATGTCCTCTTGTAATGGGACAGAAACGGTGGTTTTTTAATAACGGTTTTGTGAACAACCAACTTGTTTCAATACTCAGGGACACTGGATCCGCCACTGTAGGGGTTCGAGGTTCCTTAGTGGACCCTACGGATTATACAGGTGATGAAGTCCAGTGCATTACATGTGGTGGTACAGTGGAATACTATCCAACTGCAGAAGTATTTTTAGTACCCCATATTTTACAGGCAGGACTATAGTATGTCTGTTGTCAAAACCAGTAGCTGGGATAATTTTAGGAAATATCCCTGGTCTTCATGACTGTACTGATGATGATATTTTGAGATGGGAGACCCAACGACATGTATATACTGCCAGGGTTGATACTACCAGAGCACAGGCACTTAGACATGTACATGCACGATCACATGATCGAACTCAAATGGACACAGTTTTGAGTAATGATGATGGTGATGTTAAAAAAATTTTTCCTCCCATCATTGAGAAGGCAGTCGAGGTTTTCCAGCCTGTTGAGAAATCATCAGATGTCTATTTTGATTCAAGTGAGTCACTAGTTGTTGAGATGGAACCAACCACATCCACCATGGATGATGTGATACCCAGAATTGTTGATGACAATCTTGCTAATGTGAGACCATCCACATCCATCATTGTTGATGTGGTACCTGACGTTATTAATGTCGAGGTTGGTCTGATGTCACATGTAGTTTGTGGTATACTCTTCCGTCAAAACTGTATGTTTGGCTGTTTGTTTTACTTTTTGTCATTGTCTTTTTCATATATTATTCTTCCTTTTTATATAGGAACTTCATGACAATTAATATTCCTTCAGCTTTTGTCTTTCAGATGCTGACATCCCATGATTTCATGTGGTATGTGCTGGTCGCTACATTAGGTAGTGTGGCGGTTTTGACAATACTATTTCTATTTTCAGGTGTTGCAGATCGTGTTACACCATTTAAAGAACATAATCAATTCATACTTGTTCCTTTGCAGGGGCATGAATGTTTTCTTTCCCCCAATCATGAACAGGAGATTTTGTTTCCCTTTGGTGCTTATGATGCGGCAAATAGGGTGGTACATCTTAATGTTCCTGTATGTAGAATGCACAAATCTAGAGACTTAACTTTGACTATGTGATATGCTCTTTGCTATGCTGAGCATCTGTCTGTGTTAGATTCTCTGCTTAATGGAATATTTACTGCTACCTTTGTTCGCATGATGCGCAAACCTTTCTCTGACCGTGATGACTTAATTACGTATATTGATGATATTTGTCTTTTTAATCAATCTTGGGAAGAACATGTCCTTGGAATTCAGTCGTTGTTGAATACCTTACGTCTTCATAATCTTACTGCTAGACCCTCCAAAACAAAAATAGGATTCATTGAAATTTCTTTTCTTGGTCATAAGGTAGAAAGTTGTTTTCTTAAACCTGAAGATTCAACTATCTCTAGAATCTTGAATCTTGAAATTCCTAGAACTAAGAAACAGGTTCGCAGTGTTTTAGTCTTAGTGATTTTTTTATAGAAAATTCTTGCCTAATTTTTTGGAAATTACCTCAGTTCTGTCTTTGTTGTTGAAAAAGATCTCGCCAAACAAAATTGTTTGGTCGCATGTGTGTAATGCCTCTTTAAATATATTAAAATCGAAATTTTCAAAATCACCAATTTTGAGAGTACCTGACGCTCGATTTCCCTTTACAGTCAGAGTAGACGCCTCTGGATCAGGAATCGGTGGGACGCTTATGCAGGTGTTTGGAGGTTGCATGCATCCAATTCTATATGTCAGGAGAAAATTGACGCCAACAGATCAGAGGTATCCAATTGTTGACAGGGAACTGCTGGCGATTGTCTTTTGCTTCGCCAAACTTCAGCATTACCTTATAGCAGCGGTTCCCAACCTGTGGTACGCGTACCCCTGGGGTACGCGACAGGACGTTCAGGGGTACGCGAAAAAAATTGAGTAATGGCGGAAAAAAGATACATATGTCAACAGCGTAAAAGACAAGTCAAAAGTTGTGAAATTAATTCAACGCTATACTATACAACATGAACTGTGTGAGACAATCTCCGCCGTTTTTCTTGCGCGCCACTGGCGTGCTGTCTGCTTGGACTGGCGTGTGTGAAAATCTATGCCATTTCGTGTGACCACAATTCAATATTTTTACACAGTAGTCTTCATTATGATGACTATGGTATTACAGTTGTGCCGTTTAATATATCATCGAAAATATGACTTGTTTGATCTTCCACACTATCTATGAACGTCTAATGTCCCGGAAATAACAGTGTCGATTCTTGACCCAAATTTTACAAACGTGAGACAGTGAGACAGTGTTTCTATATACAGTAGTTTTTGTCATTGTTTTAACTCAACTTAAAGTGATTAATTGTTCAATTCGTGTATTATCAGATACGCATCAGTGGTTGAAAACCGGCACAGTAAAAAAGCTGAAACATAATGTGGAATGTGATCAATCGCCAAGTACTTCTCAGGACACGCCTAAGACTTTGGTGCAGGATAGTGAAAAGACACGATCTTCAGTTTTACATAGAGCTAAAAAGAGAAAATAGAGTGACGAATACATGAAGTAAGGGTTTTTGTTTATAGGAGATGAGGACTGTGCTAAGCCCCACTGTGTAGTGTGTCGGGAAGTATTATCCAATGGTAGCATGAAACCTTCGTTACTCTTGCGGCATTTACAAACAAAACACCCCAGTTATGACAACAAGGAAGCAATTTTTTTCAGCGTTTATCGAAACAACAGAATGTGACATCGTACTTGTCGTCAGCTAACAAAGATAACGAAAATGCGGTTGAAGCCTCCTATCGTATTAGTTATCGTATTGCTAAATGTGGTAAAAATCATACTATAGCTGAGAATTTAATTTCTCCTTGTATAAAAGATGCCGTTCTGTGCATGCTCGGAGAGGAACATGTTCGCAAAATGTACGCTATCCCTCTTTCGAACAATACAATTCCTCGAAGAATGCAGGATATGTCTGACGATGTTGAAGCGACAATAATAAGTAGAATTAAAAATAGTAAATTCTTTGCTATTCAAGTTGACGAAAGCACAGATATTGCTAATTTCGCTGTTTTGCTTGTTATTATGAGGTATTTGAAAAGCAATGAAGTTGAAGAAAACCTTTTGCTTTGTCATCCTCTGTCAGGGCTTACAAGAGGTGAAGATATATTTCATGCTATTGATTCTTATTTCAAAGATAAGGATATTAATTGGTCTAATTGTTGCGGACTATGCACTGATGGAGCCAAGTCTATGTCAGGTTGCTACTCCAGTCTTCGCGCTCGTGTCACGAAGGTAGCCCCCAATATAACCTGGAGCCACTGCTGCATCCACAGGCAAAGCCTTGCATCTAACCGCCTCCCTGGTAAATTAAAAGTCGTTCTTGATGAAGCTGTGAGAGTGGTTAATTTTATAAAGTCAAAGTCCACAAACTCGAGGCTTTTCAAAGCACTGTGTGAAGAGATGAATAGTCTTCATTCTACACTGCTCCTTCATACACAAGTAAGGTGGCTTTCTCATGGTAAAGTCCTTACCCGGCTGTTCGAACTTAGACATGAAGTCCAACTTTTTTTTGAAGACCATCCTTTCCAACTTACTTCAAAGTTACACGACTGTGATTGGCTTCAGAGTCTTGCATACTTATCGGATATTTTCCTACAAATAAACAAACTAAATTTGGCACTTCAGAATAGCTCTGTAACGATCTTTAATGTTTCAGACAAAATTGAATCTATGATTTAAAAAATTAGATTTTTGGAGGTCGTGTATTGAAAAAGGCCAGCCTGATATATTTGAAACTCTGCACAATTTCCTATCTGAGAACGAGCTGCACCTCTCCCAGGAAATGAGCGAGAAAATAATTGAACACTTGAAAGGGCTAAAATCATCTTTCGAGAAGTACTTTCCGAAACCTGGAAAAGAGAACTACTGGATTGTAAATCCCTTTGAAGAAGAATATTTCCAAGCAGCCACATTATCAATCAACGAAAAAGAGAAGTTGATTGAACTTTCGACTGATACTATTTTAATAGCTGAATTCAAATGAAAATTCCTTATTAACTTTTGGGGAGACATCAGCAGAGAATATGAACAGCTGACCGACAAGGCGCTTAAGTTTCTGTTGCCATTTACAAATACTGAGCTGGTGGAGAGGGCTTTCTCTTCTTATACCTTTATAAAAAATAAATACCGTATTAAACTGAATGCAGGTCCGGAATTGAGACTGTATCTTACATCACTTGAATCTGATTTAAAAAAAACTATGTGCCTCAAAACAAGCTCAAGGATCGCACTGACGTCATGGTCACGTGACATGTGTGTTATAAAAAGTGATTTCAACTTTTAACAGTAACAACGTTTTTATTATTATTATTAATAAATTAGATGTGTTAATTTTTATTGTAACTTCTGATTTTTTAAATGTAAAAATATATGCACTGTTTGTTCACCTTTTTATTACATTGTTTTTTAATCCCGCGGTAGCCCCTTTATTTCTGGTTATAATCTATAAATTTTGAATAACAGCAACTATATTAATTTCAAATATTTTGCTAATATTAGGGGTACAATTTATAGAAATGGGCTGCCAAGGGGTACGCAAGTGAAAAAAGGTTGGGAACCGCTGCCTTATAGGAACGATGATTTACCTTGGAAACAGATCAACAAGCTCTGTCCTATCTCAAGGCAGCGAGATTCCGAAATGAGAGAGATGCTAAGGCCTCACTTGCACTTCAGCCCTACGATTATGACATTAGAGCTATCAAAGGAAGCCAACATGTTATCGTTGATGTCCTGTCGCGCTTTGTCAAGGACACTGTATCACCAATCAACTCTATAAATGCAGATGACTTATAATGTTGAAACTAACCGATGAACTGGCTTCGTGATATGGTGATCCGTGCAATATTACATTTATAATGACGTGTTGGTCTGACTCTACTACATTTGTACAAAAAGTCCAGGGATGAAGGATACCATAACATGCTGTAAGCTACCAATGCTGAGGACTAGTTTACATGTTCGCATTTTAAAGAAAAATTTTGCAGTGACTTATGTGACAGTGCAGATTAATCGGTTCGCACGGCACATGATGTCGATGAATGCTGAAATGCTCAAGGTGGTGTGGTATTTCTTTCAACTCAGCGCATTACGTACATATATTGTGCCTTAATGACAGTGCTCATATTCGATATACCAGCTAACGCACGCAAATTATGTGGAATGTTGAAAATGCTGTGACTTGTAAATACTTCGTACGGACATGTATTGTTATTTTTAGTTGGAATACCGACTTTTACAGATGAAGGGACATAACTCTAGGATGACTCGCGTAATCAGGGGGAAATAACACAAAAAAATTCCTATCTGATGGTTTTTCGATTTGCAATTTCTTTGGATGCTAACATTTAGATTCGCAAGAACATACTGTTGCATGGAAGACAATCATGGATTGTGACAATAATGTATTTGGACAAACTTCAAGGAACTTTGTGTGATATGTTATTAATGAGTAGAATACCATTACACTACACATTTAAATTACTGTGCTTAAAATTGAGTGTTATTTAATGTTAATTCGCCACACTTGGTTTGATCTTTGATACAAATCATTGTAACCCTCACACTATATTTGAATCAATATATGGCTAATATGTCATACGATTATCTATTCGTACAACACGTAGGCATAGTCTTATCTATTGCTCACACAAGTTTGTTAGATACAAGATTACATTTGTTCTCTTAACATCACAAAGTTATGTTGATGACATGTACTTTATACGTACACATACTTTTAACCTTTAAACGGATGAGGTTGCATTCATTCACTTTCTTGGTTGATTGTCTGCCTCATTTCATCTATTGTCTCTATTACATATTTGTATTAATTTTAATGCTTTGCATTATAGCTATTAATTAAAATGAGATTAATCGACTACTGATACTGGACTTGACAGATAGGTGTTATTGGACGGTGTGAGGTATGAGAGTGCATGGATTGCTACCATCATTTTTAATATGTTGATTGTGTTTAGTATGGATACCTCAAATTGCTGTTAAAACGATTTATGCCCTTTTTAGTCAATAGCTTTAGTGTTCTTTACTAATGTCCACACATTGAGTGCTTAATTCCCTACTCTGTGGCACAAACCTGGGTGCTATGCTAGTTCATACTAAGAGTGAAGTTTGATGATACCATCTTTCACTCTGGTGATGTTATACTCACACTACTGAAATAATAAAAACTTGGTTTCCATTCCAGAACGTGAGTCTGACTTTCTAAATAAAAATGTGTAATGTGTTTGTCATATTAAATATTGTGTAGATTATCCACTCTGCCTTTGTGGTGACATTAATATTTCAAGTTGAATTGCTGTGTGCGTGGTCTACCAGTTCTACGCCTATGTGATCTCGGCCAGAGTAACAAGACGTTTACTCCGACCATACAAATAACAATAATATAAAGACACGCAACAATAGGAATTACCGATTATTGCGATTGTGGCACCGATAAAATGACTATTGACCGTCTGCTTCAAAGATGCCCCAAATATGAGGAACAGAAGAAGCACATGAGGCCATCACCAGTTCCATTCATGGATAAGCTCTATAGAGATAGAAATAGCCTTAAGCTGACAACTGCTTTCTTTGGAAATATTCAGGTTGACGTCTGAGTGTGTACCAACAAGAAGAAGAAAATATACAAGAGTCAGTCCTCTGAATATCTTCTCAGCTCTGTCAAATCTTGAAGTGATTTTGGGAAGTAAGGAATTTTGGTAACAGGGCCACTGCTAAGTAAGGAACTGTGTCTGAGACAGGCTTAAATACTCAATCTCGATCTAACCATGGCTTTCTCGGAGGTCCGCGCCTGAGTTCATTTGTTTGTAAACTTTCGTGGAATTTTAATATTGTTGTGCGACTTTACCGACACAATTATAATTTCCTATTCATACACCAAAGATACTGATTTTCTACTGCCATAATTACATTTATTTGAAGTTGCTGTTCAAACCTCAAAATGAATTATTATGATCGGGCCATCAACGATAAAGTTATAGCAGAATGTCTGTTGTAAGGAGGGTAAAAGATCCAGTTACACGCCCATTGAGGCATATTGGGAATATAGTGTTAGGCCCAAATTTTCTTGACCTTCAGCACACTAGGGCTGATGTGGTCAGCATCACGCCGGCCGCCTTAACCTACCCAGAGTTGTTCTGGTACCCAATTGATGAGGCTGGGTCGACCCCGGTGTGACGTATAATGGAAATATAGCCTACTGTATCCGACAGCCTTTCGTGACCTCGGCGTAGTTTTATAATTCGTTTGCAAAGTCAAACGTCTGACAGACTGCATTACTCACTTTTAATCCACGCCTCTTTTTCTTGAGATGTAAACAAACAGACAGTTTACCAACTGTTGTAACCTGCTAGTCAAACAGATGGCGAATCACTTCCGTTTACCCAAGTTTCTCACGCGAGCGAGGCTGTCAATATTACGACAACGGACAAACCGCACGTGGGAAACACGTGGAACAGTTAATGACCCTTTGATGATTATACACTCAGGGAGAAATAACGCTTCCGATTAGCATTTCGTCTCGAGACGCGAGCGATTTTGAAAGAAACCCCATTATCGGGAAGACGGCCTTTCCTGTTGGCAAGCAGCGTTCGACGATAGAAACTGTGGCGGGCGTAGAGGACTTTTCATCTGGTCCACAGTTTCTCAATTCTTATAGTTCGCACGTTAATGCGAAATTAACACTATTAGGGATCAGAGAGCCAATGATTATATTTAAACAGTGGTTCCTTAAACTCACTGATCAGTTGTCGCTCAGAAATTCGGATAACCTAAGCACGTTATTCTAGAACCATTTTTGGGAGTGTGTTTATAGCATTTCGTGGGGATTGTTTCATTTCTGATTTGTGGTAACAGAAATTAGCATTTACGTGATTTAATGTGTTAAGTTTACCATTATAATTCACTGTGATTTTCTAGCGTTAAAACTAGTGAAATAAATAACTATTTTTCTTTGCCAGAGGTGCAGTTAAACTATAATTTTAACACCCGCTTCACACCAGAAGATACCTTTAGTTGACTGAGTAAGTGTTAAGCGCGACTATAGTGACCGAATAGGATTCACGTTTATTTCATTTTGTGTTTTATAGTAAGTGGCTATTGTTTATATCTTATGACTAAACTAACAGGCGCCGACAATAAAATGACTATTAACGACAGTCTATATTTGTAAGTGCGCGTAGAGGTAATTAAACAATAGTTGACAGTGTGAGCTGTTCGCTAACGCGCGCGAGAGAGGCAGGAAGGTGCATACCTTGGTCCGAACCTGAAAGCGCAGTACGGGCGAAAAACTGACCGTATAGTTTTAAATAAAGTCACCATGTGCCTTTTAACTTTAATCAGGACTGCCGGAGAGGGAAAGAGATCGTCTTGTTCCTGTCCGTGTACATATAGAATAGCTGCATTTCTTTTCATAATGTCTTATTTATTTCTCGCAAACCTGAAAGAGCGGCCAGCAGTTTTTCTTTATTATAGTCTGCAGTTACTAATGTGATTTATGTTGTCTTCTTCGTGGTTTATGAGTCCACAAGTTCATGTTGTGAACATGACTGGCTAAAAGACAAATAAACATTTAACTTTTAAGTTTATCTGAGCTATCAATTCCCAGATAATTTTTTCCAATTTATCAGCCCACGGGAGAGGTATTTGAAATAATATCAATATCTGAACTTTTGACAGACGCAGCACCGGATTTATTCAGAAAGTTGCGCTGTTTCAAAATCGGCACTAACCACAGAGACACCCGATAGGATTTAACAGTCAATCAGTTATCATCATCCATTAACCATAATTAACAGTTTTAGCACCCAGATGTTTCTTTATTACTGTGAACAGCAGACGTCGGTTCTACATTAACTATTCAAGGTGACATTTATATAGCCAGGAATATACTACCAACTGGCGGCGTCCGCCCTCCTAAAAATCGTATATATATATATATATATATATATATATATATATATATATATATATTTATAACTATATAATATACTATATATATATATATATATATATATGATATATATATATAATATATATTATATATTTATTATAAATATTTATATGCAGCAGGAACCATTGCAAGTTCCAAAAGGATATCACCAGAATAAGGTAAGCGTGATTGATGAAGCCACGTACGGCAGAGAGAGAGAGAGAGAAAGAGAGAGAGAGAGAGAGAGAGAGAGAGAGAGAGAGAGAGAGAAATATCTTCTTTGTTACAGGAAACATTGTACTGTTTAACTATTGTTTTATTTTACTGGATAGCATTTGGTAGTGTAGCCGCACCATCTTGTAATCGTTATGGCGTCTGTGGTATAACAGCGCCATCTTGTCATCGCCATTGTCTCCATGGTTCACGGCCTTTTTACCACAACATATTCAAGAGGAAGATATACTACTGGGCCACAATACAGCCTAGAAATAGTTGTGTTTTTTATTTGTGTTTTCGCTCCTTCTAGAGCATCCATCGCGTGTGCTTTTTTCGTGACCCAATTACTACGCACGCGCACTACGTTGAGCGATTAGGCCTGGCGGCTTATATAAAGAAGTGCTTGGCCAGCAGAGGATTTTTTCTTCGTCAGTCGCCCCAAAAAAACCAGAGTCGATCGGTTGATGCCTTGAACACATGGGTTAATTTAAGTAGAAGGTGATTCCTCAATATTTCGGGCTATAGTGTTAGAAAGAATATAGGGCTGTAGGTCTCCCGCTTATTTGGTATCATGTTTGAGAAAATAGATAGATAAATGTGTTTCCTAAGGGAATTTCTTTTAGGACATTAGAGTTAGTTTTGAAGTGATAGATTAGTGGACAGGTTTTATTAGGCACGTTAAGTCCAAATCACAGCTGTGAGAGTTTAGTAGCAATTATTTCATTCATTAGACCCGGACAAGAAAAGCGAATATAGTAGGAACCTATTTCATTCGTGAGGCCGGGAAGAAAAGCAGTCTAATACTAATATTAACAGTTGGCAAGATGGCAGCCAGGGCCACGTGTTAAATGTGCATAAATGTGGCGCCTGTGAGTCGACGATAACACGCTTAGTTGCCACGTGTTGTAAGCCTATAATGTTATGCTATTTTATATTTGGTGAACTGACACGTGGGTGAAGGCAGGTTATCGTAATTTTCTTCAGTAATGGAAGGGATAGTTTAGGTTAAAGTTTATTTCACGATAATTGTATTATTGTGTTAGTCGAGGTTAGTTACACCTGGTTGTGTACAGTACATATTTTGTGTGTTAAATTTCCTTTAGGTGATGTATTTAGTTCTAGTTACTAATATGCCTTGTAAACATGATACACCTGCTTTTGGTACGTGAAGCACGTTTGAGAGATAAATGTTCCTCTGTTTGCTCAATACGGAGCATGGCGACACCCGTGCGCTTAATCCAACAG
The DNA here is from genome assembly GCA_024509875.1 of Oreohelix idahoensis. Taxonomy (NCBI): domain Eukaryota; kingdom Metazoa; phylum Mollusca; class Gastropoda; order Stylommatophora; family Oreohelicidae; genus Oreohelix; species Oreohelix idahoensis. The sequence continues at coordinate 23,362 of JAMPIV010014738.1, forward strand.
AAGCTTGCACGAAGCATTTATTTGCTATGGCAGTGGTTTGTTTCTGTAACAATGTGTTTCATATGATGAGTTCCCAATCTCATCAGTCGGCATATACGGCATGCTTCAGAGTGCAGGGACGAATATTGAGATGGATCAGTTGCGAGGTGGTGGTTTATGCTCATTAATGAGAGCATTCGTTGTACATATCGTTTCATATTATTTTATGCATATTTCATTATTATTTAGTTATTGTTATGTGTATGATAATTTATGAGAGCACGTGTGACCATTTGGGAACAAATTATATCTCTAACTTGTTGGGTTCTTATCTTCTCAATGAGGGAAAGGGGGGGGGGGGGGGGGAGAAGAGCACAGGTATTCTGTTTTATTTATATATATATATATATATATATATATATATATATATATATATATATATATATATGATAGGAAACTCTTTACAGAGCGATACAACAGGAAGCAATCTAATCATCAGAAGAAGTCCCACCGTCCGACAAGTGTTTCGGCCAGATATACTCCTTTACACTCTAAGGGGAGGGGGCCCACTTGGGTCATGACTCCCAAGCGTCTCAGCTTCCTGTTGTCTTGTATCGAAAATGAACCCATTTCACTTACGGTAGCAACTTTAATCCATAACTCCGCCAGCCGTGGAGGCAAGTGTGAAAGTAACAAAGAGAAGACAAATTATTCCGTTCGTTCCGTCGCACACACTGAGACACCATCGCGAAACCGACGAGTCTAGCCACTGCGCGTTTGCCACTGAAATTCTGACACACTGACACCTCTATAATATACACCGCCTGTCGCCTCTCAGCCACAGCCCTTTCACTAGTACACCAACAACTCAGCGTATTGTGGACTTAGAAAAGTTTCCTGGTGTTTTCTGTACCGCCGCGTTTATTGTCACGATTTCCATTGTCCATTGCGGTTGTTCCACAGCCAGCATGATGTCTTTTCGGCAGTTTCACTAAGCCTCTTCAGTGCCCTTGTTCTTGACTGTCCCCTCAGCCCCAACAGTTTCAATAGATCCTACACTAATGCAGCCACAAGCCCTCTTGCGCCCACTTCAACAGCCATGACCCTTGCAGTGAACCCATCATGTCTCAGATCTGCGGCCAGATCATTATACTTGGCCGCTTTGAACAAATGTTGCTCGTCTAATCTGGATTCAAATGGCACGGTCAGTTCAATCAGTATGACCTAAAGCGTTGCTGAAGAATGAAGCACTATATCCGGCCGTCTCCGCGATTTTCTGATACTTTCTGGATATGCCCCTCGTCCAGGCAAGTCTACCGCCATCTCCCAGTCGTTTGCACAGTCAAGAAGAGATGGTAAACTGCTACCAGGTTTACTCGGTTTGGGGTGTGCTGACTTTCCTGCCCTCAGAAAGTATGTATTTGCGGTGCTCGGCCTGGGTTTGCTATTCGCCTTCATCCTTGCCAGATCCATTGTCACAGCAAGCTCATTTAGCACTTTTGTTATATAGCGCCCAATTGTATCGCCCTTGCCCCTAATGACACCTTACAAAACGCTGAGAGCACGTGTTCGAAGTGTCCCTGTCTCTCCTAGGCACAGGGCAACATGCTGTCATGAAATACTTCTAATTATTCTAATCCACATATTATAAAGTTAATATCAAGTAAATATAAAGCCTAATAAATACATATAATAAATTGAAGGAAAGAGAATGGTAAAATAACCAGTGAGCTGTCCACAAAGAATGTACCTCTCTACTCACTGGTACTAACTCGAAATACGTGTGTGAGGGGGTGGGGGTTTTGGGGGTGGGGGGGGAGCGGGTTTTGGCAATTTAATAGAAAATGATAGGGGGGGGGGGGGGGGGGGGGGGGGGGGGGGGGGGGGGGGGGGTATTTGTGTTAATTTAATTATATATATAAAGAGAATAAAAAAAATATAAATTTAGAAAATTTAGATAATTAGAAATTTTAAGTGTAGATTTTGAAAGTATATAGGGGGGGGGGGGGGTTTGAAGTTTGTGGTTAATTATGGATGTTGGGTTTTGGTTTTGTGGTATATGGTGTATTTATGGTTGTGTGTTTGGATTTTGTGGTTGGGGTGTGGTAGTGGTGGGTATGGTGGGG
>JAMPIV010014739.1:0-117255 GCA_024509875.1 Oreohelix idahoensis
AAGATAAGAAATGCAATAAGTATACCATATTAAAAAAGAATATTAAACGAAATCAATATAACTAAATGATAGATGCGTTAAAGCACACATCCACCAACGACCACATGGAACGATGTGTAATATTCGAAGTAAAAACAATTGAAAATAAAAATGAAGAAACCATAATAAAAAAGAATGAGAATAAAATTCAACTAAGATTTCAAAAAAATTTGAAACATATGATTTCGAAAATAAAAATGAACAGCAACACTGATGATGATCAATGACAAAAGAATCAATAAAACAGAAAAATTGAAAATACAATGTGCCAAAATGACAATGCAAAATTAAACACTTTAAGAATCAACACACTTATTTTTCTAACACTAGTACTTACATTGATCTAACAGTGAGATATCATAACTAAACCCGTGATGAATATTACGTAACACTAAGAAAGTTAGTATGTTTGGTTATTTCCAAATCAATAAATTATTATTATTGATTTGCAACTAATTTTATATCATTGGTCTTAGACTCTACCTCAAATCCGCCAGGTTGCCTTAAGCATTATATGCTTCGATTAACCGATAATCACGAAACGTCATGTTTCAGTACAAGTATTACACATCGACGAGATGAATCTTACGTGGCAGGGATGTTCGCATACTATTTTATATAGCAATTAAATTCGGCCAAGGGGGCGTGGACTATTATGGTAAATGCGTCACATTTCTGGAGGAGGGGAGTTTCTTAGTCGTCTACTTACCCATTTGTCGTACAAGTTGGACTGATATAATAGGTTACGTCAACCAACTGATTCGGGATTGTGATCTCCAATGATCCTCAAATACCGCTGCTTCGCTCGGTAGAGACAGAGAACCTGTACTATGGTATCGACGATGTGTGCTGCGCAGGGAACAAAATCGGCTACCACATCACATGAATAATGTTCTAATCTATAAGTAAGTATAACCTGGGGGCACCGACTTTGGATACTAATACTTCGGTCACCCGATAGTAGATGTGGAGTGATGTACTATCAATGTTACACGATATAGCGCGTTAGTTGCATGTTATCGGTGAGGATGTTTCAGTATTCTCGAAGTGGTTTCGTTGCGACAAGTCATCCCTTGGGCATCCCCCCAACCAGTCTCCATAACTAGATCTGTTCTCAGGAAGATAGGTCGTCTTTCCGTATTGAATGGTTAAGTGCGATAGCAAGTAACGCACTGCGACAAGCGATGCCGCTCGGGGCATGTCTTAGCCGTTCAGTGCGCTAAGAAGCCATTTGCATATCAGATTAGACCAAAAAGGTAGCGAAATGAAACGGTGAATTTAGCAGTTTGTATGATTGCCCGTTAACTAATGCGAGGACGCCATCCTTCTCGTGAAACTAGTCCAATCGACGAGTACCGCTGTTCCACAAGTGGACGTAGGACAAGTACATTATCGAAAATACAGGTTGGCATTATGCATTACTCTGGGTGACTACTGCAGCGAAAGTTTTAGACAGACACTCGTTTCAAAGTGGCGAATTGGCCTCTTGACCTCGTCCACAACGGCTTTCTGTGGGCTAGAGGAGGACGGCGGGTTTTAAGGTTAGCTTTCCAGGATTCCAAGGAAAGTTCTTGTTTTTATTTATTTTTCTAATCGCTGATTTATGGGAGGTCCTGCGACCGTGTGGCTACATTAGATTTGCCTTTCTTCATAGAGAAGGCATTGAGGGGTGGAAGTTTTAGCTTTATACAAAACAAAGGCAATGAATTGTTGGTCTTTGTAATGTATTGTAACAATACTCGACCGAACTGGTGTTAATTGTTGATCTAGAGATGCTGTCATGATTACATTATGGACCCGAGACGTTGCACATCCCTTTACTGTTCGTAATTCAGGCCCCAGTGACTAGTCGGAAGAGACTTTTTCATGCAGATCCTAGTGGTTGACCTACACACCCATACTCAAGGTTTCGCTGTATAGTTTAATCCCGTAAGGTCCATAGTATAGCTTTGAGATTTATAAATATGCTTAATCAGAAGAGGTCAACATGAAAAATAGAATTCACCCCCATATAAGTCAATGACATCGGGACTGGTGTCAGATTTATTGCGGGACTGCCCGATCATTGCTTAGCAAAGTGTAGCTCGACACTGTGAACACGACGTGATGAAGACTCGAACCGGCATAAAATTCCCGCTCTCCAACTACCTACCTACCGGATGACGTCGTGAAATCATAGAACTGAATTTACAATTAGATTTGATGGCACTCGCTGTACATTCCTATGTAAGTCTGTCTATATAGACATAGCAAAAAATTATGTTCACAATTATTATCAACTTTCTATTTGCTGTTAAATTCAAGACGTTTAATGATATGATGCTAAAAAAAATCAGCACTTGACGAATAAGGTAACTTTGATTTATTTTCCTTCATGTCTACGCAAAAGACGTATATTGTTGCCACTAGATTAACTAGCATGACTTGATCTAACGATTGAAGAAAATAGTGCTTGAAGTATGTTCATTGTATCTACGTGCAAGCAGACTCATCCATGTATCGTTATCAACCTTAATCACGAAAGCATATTAAAGGATATGATGATCGGCGAACTCGAATAGGCGTATCGTCCAGTCAGAATCTACTTGTCATGTTGGATAGACTTACGTAATGACCTGGTATGTGTCATGGAGAGACATCCTCTATACGAGTGTAGAATATCTTAGGAACAAACTAGAGCTGACTGTGATCTACCAAAGAGTAGATCAGAATTGTAGTCATCTTCCATTTCTAACAGATGGATTGGAGTGTACAACTTGTAATGGTATTGGTACATCTAATCGAAAGAGAAAATTCGCTTCTTCTTGGATGACTGACAAACTCGCGAATAGTGTTGAATAGGAGGTGAAGATTGATCGTCAGCCCTGCCAAAGGAACACTGACAATGTAATAAATTCAGACGGTGAAGTATCTACTTCCTTCAATACATGTTTAAATGGAAGGTTTTATGTTTTACCAGTAACATCAACGAAGTAGGTCGACATCGATTTTCTTGAGATATCCTGAAAGCGACCTCTCCATTCAGTAAGGAAAGACGATTGTTTATGCCCAGGATAATTAATCCACAAAAGCATTCGTCACCAGGAATAATGCGAAGAAACGTCTATACTTGAGCTTGCGAAAATAGACGAACTGTTTCTTTTATGCTTGTTCGTTAGATGCAGTAGCTACTCTACAAGCATCGTATGATTCTCTTTCTCAGAGAGATCACACTTCTCTGCAGAAAAGGAGTCCGTTTCCTATGATCTAAATTAATATTCCTTCGTTCATCCATAAGTAGGTCGGATAACGACTTCGACCGCGTGGTTGCATGCCTAAACCTACTAGCTGGAAAACGAGAAAAACCCCGCGGCTTGGATTTTGTACTTCGCGTTAACGCGAACAAAGCAGCGGGTATGACACGTTCACCAGCCTTGGGATGGTCTTGGGTCAACTTAACCCAACAACTTGCTTTGTGTGTCCCGATTGAGACGCGCAATTAAAACGCCTGTTTGGACATCGGATGATAAATAAACTCTGAGATCAGTACCTATACCTAATGTCTTCAATAACTTTAGACATGGATTCCAGAAATGATCTGAACCCCATGATCCGACCAGATTTTAGTCCGTGAAAAACCAATGCTTGAGAATGATTAACATCAATGCCTCTGCTACACTGGCAGATGAAAGTTTCTTGAGAGGGATGGCCTCAGCCCAACGAGATTCACATATCAATGCACTAAGAATATGCGTATGCCTCTAGCAATGGAACATCGACCAATAATGTCCTATAGCCAGTTTATCAAATGGTCTAATCGGGATGTCCGCAGCTTGAATAGGAGCCGCATGAAATGGACCCCGTACCTTAACTTCCTGACATATCAAACAGGACCGACAATAGAGAGTGATGTCCCTATGACGCCTGGCCATAGAATGCCGAAAGCATACTCTTGGATTTGGTACGGCGAAAAACCGCATATGGCCTGCACATTGAAGTCATGCGCAATGTCGGAATATACGAGACATCTCAAAGGATGGGACTAAGTTCTGATTAACCCATAAGGATGAATCATGTTCCCACGATTACCCTAAACCAAAATCCTCCCATTTTTAAGTATAAAGTCATGTCTAGATTTTGCAAGTTTGTTGCTGGTATTCTTTTTTGTTTCACAATACTGAAAATTATTTGGTTTGTAATGAATCATCATTCTTTTGCAATGTTTCAAACAACTCGCCGTGAAATAGGTGCTCATCATCACAAGTGGTAATGAACGGTAAGGTTCAATAGGTGTTTCAAGCGACATATTAGTAGCTTTGCCTCTAGTCCCACTACTGCAATTGCAGTTGAATATGTCGCTCTCTCCCATTCAGCAATTTGCTGTGGTGTAACCTCTTGATACCATTGTATGCGACCAAGCATTTAAATCACACAAATCGTGTATTCGGAAGGAGGACATGCCTGGATCTTTCCTGAAAAAAATGTGTGTTTTAAGGTCAATAATAGCAGGTGAAATGTTATCGACGGTGCCGGCCGAAAGTCCACACACTTGTACAACCCTGCCCTTGCCACAACTTGGTTGATCAGCGAGAGTCCGTAACGCCCACAGTGCTAAACATACCTGAGTCCAAATAGAAGAGAGCAATGAAAGTTGTTTGACAAATCCCTTGTTACACTTATGAGAGCCCTGTCCCTGGTGTACTGAACGCAGCATGTGCCGTACAGACTACACGAAAGACTAGGCAAGGTTAAGTCCGCAAACGCAGCGTCGTGATCGCCTTAGGCTGGAAAAGAGTCGAGCCTTCTGGACAGTATTTCACCTGGGAACAATCAAGAGAACAAGACATAGCAATTGAGTTTCAGTTACTTTACCCATGTACAATGTTAGCCTGTGTATCACGTAAAGCTGACATTAGAATTCTACACCTTACCCGTATTACTTGACGATCTATCTCTAAGACGCGATCGATTTTGATTATTTGCATTAAAATTGCAATAATTGTCTTTTCTACTAGAGGTAAAATTCGGATAAGTCCCGATAATTTGTAATAATTCAAGTTTATGCTGTTCTTTAAAATTTTTATTCCAAGAACCTTGGTCTGTTTTGTGACCCTAGATCTTGATCTCACAGTTTTTGTTTATTCTAATGTCCCTGATTATTTTTAAAATTATTGTTACCAAAATCTCGCGATCTGTGAGTTTGGTTACAAGAAACATTAAATGGAGCAGATTGTTGAAATTGCTTCCATTTTGTAAAAGTTATCATTGTTAAAATTGTGATTAATTTCCTTATTGACATAACCTGTCAGCACTAAAAGAACGATTCCCGAGATACATTGTTTTGTTGTGCTGCAAGAAGCAACAGTGCAAATCATTCTTAATATGGTGCAATTAACTTAGATCCATGGTGGTGAGCAGCAAAAATTTTGTTGCATGTTCTTCAAGTCTTTCATTTGATAAAGGTTTCCGTTTCGTGTAAAAATGCGAAAATGTAGGATTTTACAGACGATAGTACCTATCGCGCATCAGTAAATCGAAGAGACCTTTCATACGACTTTTCAATTTTTGGAATAATTCGATCCTTCTTTTCTAGGTTAGTCGTATATGTGACAAAAATCACTGAAAATTACTGCATGATTGGCGGTATAATGTACAAATCCTTAATTCGGTATTCATCTTCTGTCATTTGATATTTTTTTTCAGAAGTGCGGCTCTAAACATTATAATCATTTTTCTCATTAATAAGTAGTATCAAACAGCTAAAGCATCACCAGTAAGTAACCTGATAAATATGTGCAATACAGTGTTTTTTCCACGTTATAAGAAATAACAAGTGGCCTCCACTATCTATCAAGAAAAATATTATGTCAACCGACCGGTGGATTAAATTTTGGTAATTTAAGGTGAATTTCCTTAAAATGAATCATGTCTGGATGAAGTTGGCTTTCAAAAGTTCTCTAGAATCGCTTCCTGAGTTAACCTAATGTCCTCATATTCTGACTCTGCTAATTTTCAGTTCATCGCTGTCGTTTTTTTTTCATTCCGCTACCATCTCAAGCTGAAGTCGTAATTATTTTGTTCAGCTATTAAGCTTCTTTCTGCCTTTTCTTTTTGTTTAACTTGCATCTCTTTTTCAGCTATTGTTTTTCTTTCTTCCATTTACTTTTGTATATTTTTCTCTCAATCTTAAGCCTTTCTTCAGCCACCCTTTCTTACTGTTCTGGCATCTACGCTGAAAGCGTTTTTCTTCTAATTCACGCAAATCTAATTTTTTGTCTCATCTCTCCTCCGCCTCTGATTTCAAATTTTTGTAATCTTAAATTTCTTTTCTACTTTCTCTGTTTCTTCTGCTCTATTTCTTGACTTCTATTTTCCTGCAAGTGCTAAATGCTCTAATCTCTTCCTAGGTATATTAACGCCTTGCCTGCTTAATAAAATAGTCTAAGTAGACATTATTCAATATTAATATGTAATAAACTACTAAAAGTGTTACTACAACTAGTGTCTTCGTTCCTGTCCTAGAACGTAAAATCATGTTAATAATCAGGCAATAATTTAATAATCAATAATGTTAATTTATAACATGAAATTGAAAGCAATAACCGTGACAGACAATAGGCACAATACTGACCACGACAACATAATCAAGACGAAATGACTACAGTCGTAACATCAAAGAAAAATAAAAATGGAACTAAAATCAATGTCGAAGAATATACGATGACATCTACATCCAATAATGCACAAACAATTGACAACACAGTGTAAAAACAGAGGTTTTGGTAAAAAACTAAACGACAGAAATTAGAAGGACCATAATATAACAAACAAAATTCAATTATAAAACAAAATACGAGTAAAAATAACTACGAGAACACCAATTAAAACTTGTGAAAACATCTAAACAGATACTATTATAAGGAACAATTAGCGATCGAACTTCGGCAAGGTTCTATCCTGTTACCGAATTTATCGCTCATTTGAAACTTACAAGACGAAGCCTACAGAACGTCCTGACGAAGATCCCGAATGTGCTTTCGAGATGGAACTCGTCGTCATATCAACCTCCCAACCTCCCACAAGAATCACACAATAACATGTAACACGAAAATGTACAATGGACATGTGTATCGAAGGCACAGCTAATAATAATAAAAGTACAACGAAAACACGTATACCTCAAACTCGCTGAGCCGGAAAAAACAATGTGCCACGTCTCCGAGATGTACGTCTGAGGATAAAAATTCTTTCGGCTCTGCGTAAACAACAACAGCTTCGCACGAAATAATGTCGAAAAGTGATCCCACAGGCAGTCATTCACTGTTAAAACTTGGACGTGGAGGTTGATTGATGGACCGTTGAGATCATGGTAACCGTAAGTTGATTTCAGGATTCATATACACCATAGGTTCCAAAGTTGAGGTGTTGTTCGCCTTGAAAGTTCAAAATCTTCTTTTCAAACGATACTTGGATTGAGGTAACGTTTCCTGTGAAAATTATTTATTTCCAGACCACCACGGCATAACCAATTACTGTTGGCCGTTTCTTCTATAATGGTAATGATCTCATAACGCGAAGTGAATAGAACAAAAATTCAGAAAACTGTTCTACAAACGAACTCCAACAAGTAGGTGTTTTAAATTGTTACTTTATTGCAGTACACAAGTCTGTTATATCGTACATGTATTTATTTGACGTGACACATATATAAGTGAACACACAAGACTATCATGGTTACAGATTACAGATGCAAATGTCCATACTTTAAAGTGCTGATCATACTCTCAAATTCTTGAGATTCTTCAATAAACAAGTCCTCTTTCTAATCCAATTGAGCAAGATCTCTTCGTACCCTCTTAATATACATTTTTCATGAATCCCGTTGACCTTTCTTCCAAGGACGTCTATCGTGTAAACATTCAAGTTCAAGGATCAATCTGATATCATACCCTAAAGGACCCGCTAGCCGTATGTTACCACAACCGCTCTGCGACCGGTGAATACAGGATCAAACCCGTGTGACGCGCATTTGAGATTTTTTCTCGAACCGGATTTGGACTATTAACTCAGAACCCGCGAGGACATTGAAAGGAGTGTCGTCACCAGGGAATGGCGGCTCCTGAGCCGGACCCAGTCTGCAATGGTAACCTTACGTTCCGAAATCCCGGCGAGTATTTGCCTGAATGGAGCGAGGGACACATGTCCTCTGTACAAGAAATTAAAGGGATACACTCACTAAAAATCAATGTTCCGGTTAGACATAAAATAATAACCTGAATTCGGCCTCATTATACGGCGTACGAAAAAAAAAAAAAAAAAAATAAAAAAAAAAAAAAAAAAAAAAAAATACCCTAATAATTCCCAGACTTTTCTCATATAATACTTATGTAGCCATATATTTTAAAACATCCCAAATAAAGCATCCACAACAATACAACCATTAGAAATCTGTTGGCTAACCTCTCTTTATATCCATGCCACACCTATTTGGCCATTGAACAAAATACATACGGCATATAAAACATGTGCAGCATACGAAATCACATAAAACTGCGTTCACGCCGTATATCATCCTCAACGGTAATTCAAAAGGGCTATCGCTCCGTCTGTCCATTCTAGGATGACATGCTATGATGAATTCCCTCGCCTAGATCAAACTGGAGCAGCCTCATAATTTAATTAATTCATAAACAGTGATATGACCTGGGCGCCACTTACTTGATACTTCTACTATAGGTTTCATCTTGAATACAGCATAGAATCAATATAACATAATTCTTCTTCAAACATGCCAGCAATTTCCAAGAATAAATCTCGGACATCAACAAGTCCGAACTCACCCCGTTTCAAAACATGACGACACAATCCCTAACTAGTTACCCTCTGCGTCCAAAGCAACTCACATCTGCAATTTGCACGTCAGTGCTGAATCAATCGAACGCAAAATAATATAACTATATAAAAATGGTGCGTACATTTGGCAGACCGAAGACTACCCCCATTAGTAAAAATGACTAACAACTATTACGGTTCGAAAAAAAAAAAATTTACTGAACAAACACAATCGGAAAGTTTCATGGCGACTGTTCATACATCGATATAATAATCATATTTTTATTAATGGAGTTAATGTTAAAGACTTGAATGTACGGTCGGATTTTTTTGTACAAGCTAGTAAACACGCTCTGCGTGATGAGAGAATTTTTTAGTTAGGGGTGGTATGCTCAGCTAAACTGGTTTAAACCTGTTACCTGACTAGTTGTTAGTTTGTTTTAAAAAAATGACAAAGAAAACTTGGTTTCGAAAGTTCCTATTGAGATTTTTGGTGTAGGTACGGTTTGATCTGACGGTAGTCTCTCCGCGGCTATCCCGCGCATGTGGTTTGCTGGGCTGGTACTGAGATACGGTAATCTCGAGACAGTACGTTTCTGGCAGAGCTTCGGAATGGACGTTATCCATTTCGCTAGTGATACCAAGAGGTTTTTGTGACAGAATATGTGATAATGCTATTCTAAGCTTGATATAACGGCTTACTAATGTACTGTTATTCAAATAAAGATTGAAATATTGTCATCTGCGATTCAAAGCTTGATATTATACTTACTAATGTACTTTTTATTCAAGTGAAGATTGATAATATTGTATCTGCACTCAAAGCCCTTGGATTAACGCTTGCAATGTACGGTGTATTGAAGTGATGTTCTATGATATCTTATACCATGAGCTATATAGTATAATTGTGTGAAATGTTGATACTCCTAACTGTTATGAAATGTCGTCCATGAGTTCACACTACGTGATTTTTTGTATGAACTGTAATAACGTTACCTAGAGTTCCAACAGTCCCTACTCCTCGTTTGATTGGTGTGATGGAATTCAATCTGTCTAGATGAAAGAACTCTTTACATTCGCGATGCAGGAGAACATATCTACACACATGTCGGCCATCCCCGTAAGCCCGACCTATGCTGATTCGCATCTATCACTACTATATGACATTCACTCCCTTCTCCACCAAAACTTTATTTTAACATAATTACATAGTCAAATAACTAATTAAGTCGAAAAAAAATTTAGTGAACAAACACTCCAATCGTGGAAAGTTTCATGCGACTGTTCTATATCCATCGATATAATAGCGCTCTAATTAGTCCAAAAAATCATGAAAATAAAGCAGAAATGGCCGAATACACATAAAAAATATGATCAACATAGTCATTAGAGTCTAGTCATAAAATGTGTCCTCATTCACAAGCGAGGGTACCGCAGAAAAGTAGTACTTGGTGACGTCCAAATTATATACGAAGTACAAGACGATTATGTAGTAGCGCAATGGCGGGCACAAGATTAGTGTTCAGCGCCCGGGAGATTCCTTGTAGACATCTAACAGTATGTCGCCATACATTGTTGGAAACCCCGGACGCTCTATGAGAAATGAATGCTTTAAGGCTATCGCGTATCGATAAATTTGGAGCTCTTTAAGTCCCTTGTTCGTAGTGCATAAAGCTTCTCTGATTCCGTCTCCACGATGAAATGCGCCGAGAGAATTATCTAAATTTGGTATGGACCAACCATAGACAATAACTCACGTCTAGTACAGATATTTACGTTCTGCTGCATCAAATTCCTGGATACATACATACAGGTGTAAATTACCCAGAACAGTTTCTGCATCACGACGATCCATTCCCATCTAGGAGGCGTCACTGCAAAGAATAAAAAGGAATATCGCGTTTGTAATTGTAAAAATATAATAAGTCAAATTTTAACATCATCTACCGAAGGTGCCTTGGCAAACTTGTAACCACTGTACCATGCCTAGCAAACCTTACTCAACAAACGAATAAAGAGAGCAGTGCAGAACCAAGGATAGATTAAGCTCAACAATATGACACAGAAAATAGACATATTCCCTGAAAAACAACACAGTGAGAATAAGTCCGCCGCTTAAATAAACGGCCGCATAACATACAGCACAAGAAATAGTACGAAATATCGGTGAGTTGTGAATGACGTAACAGAAAAGTCGAACATACAAATGATAACCGACTATAACGAAAGCGAATGAGTTAATGATGCGGGCCTATTGTAGTCGCCGTTTTGACAAAGAAACTAACTTGACTAAGGCATATCTCTAAACGATTGAGCTGCTAGAGCCTGTGTACTGGCAGTGAACAAAGCATTAGAAATACAATAAAGAGGCAAAAACAGACAGACCTGAATTTTGCCACCTCGTTGAGTTTAAAAGTAAAGCAGTAGTACGACAAACATCGTAGACCAAGAGATACTGAGCTAACCCCCAATAATAAAGTTAATATACCCATCAGATATATAATTGCACGAAGAACGAAGTACAGACATTTGGCAAAGAAAACACCAGGCCTTACTCAACAGCATTGCAACCACGTGAATTGGATGTAGATTCAGCCGTGTAAAAAAATTGCATGAGTGTCAGTCAAAACAGAAGGATCATTTCCTCCTTAAATACTTAAAGAAGACTAAAATTAAGAGCAATGACGTCTGTGGTACTCGTACTGGGCTCAAAAAGCACCAAAAATGTATGATGAACAAATATATTATTATGCTCGCAAGATCCACACACTGTTATAGAACGTATCTGGGATAAGACTGGTCCAAGTCATAAATGAGAAGCACAAGATGATGTTGCTGTCCAAGCAGCAATCTGTTGGGAGTACACTACTTTCAATCCCATTACGCCCGACAATAAGGTCGTTGATCGGTGCCGGAGCATACAATGGGGCGTTATACCCCCAAAAAAATAAAAAGTGGCAAATGTGGACGATGGCAGTCGGAAAAGACCTCAACTGGTCCCCTCCGAACGTCACACATTTAACGATATGCCCAGTGCACAAGAAAGGTTGTACTAGTGACTGCCTAATTCTAAACATCGTGCACCACTAATCCTGGAAGCACTGGAACGAATATTATTTATACAAACCACTGTATATGTAAGAGAACCTGATCCATCATGTGCCGACAAGGCTGAAGAGCGGGAGAGAAGACCGCAACTCAAAGTCGTAACTAGCAGTAGGACTGAAATTAGATCGTGCACTCAGGCACAGAAGATCACGCTTGAAACCAACAGAAACAAAAAGCCGTACATTATTAACATTTATTGAATAGCCCATTTGTTTAAACTAACTTGAGGCCATGTTGACTGAGTGAGCAATGTTGAAGAGTTCAATTATTATTTGAGATCAATCATCACTTGGATATCTATCTCTAGAACGAGATCGATCGAACTATTATCCAAATGGAATCATTGTTTTGATTTAACCCCATTAAAGGTAGACGATACCTTTTTTCTCTCTTGATCTAAATGTCTAATCAGAATGAATTATTGTTGCTTGGAGAAAAAATATGCAGGTTGCCCAATCCCTAGTGTGGGTTATCCCTTCTATAATTTCCCTGACTTATTGGCACCAAAAATGTTGAGGCTCATAATTTGTCTCCATTTCTTGGAGCATGAGAATTACTACGTAATTGACTCCCTTGGCGATGTCTGAAATTGCGATAAACTCTTCTAAAGATACGATCACGCTTTGTGGCCGATCAGCAAATTATTATTGTAAAAGTATTGGCAAGAACTACCGGCAATTAACTCCTGACATTGAGTTGCTGACAACCATGTCCTAGATGTGCTGTTAATAAACGACAAATTTCCTGCGCAGCTGTCACTTTACATTTTCTTCATGTAGTAGTAACAAGATATTGACTGAAGACATGACTTTAACACGAAGCATTAATCTATGAGTGCGTCATAAGTGTACTAAATCTTTGAAACCAACCCGAAGTAAAACGTAAGACTATATCCGCTTATACAACCTCCGAGAAATCCTTTCCCGCCTCCGCAATAGAGATTTACAGCAGAAGCCGATAACCTCTTCATCAAGATGTATATTCTCAGTAAAATACTCTGACTTTATAGTCCATTTCTGTCAGGTCCATCCACCAAACTAATAACTGTCCATAGTTCTCATTAAATAGAAGTTCCATAATCGTGCACATATTCTGCCTTATCTATTTATGAGACTCACATATGGTCTCGATCCATTCATAATAGAATAGACGTCGTTCGAAAGGAAGTCGAAATGAGGCAACCTGATCTTAATAAGAACTAAATTGTTTTTATCTGTAGATAGCTTGATTATCAGAGCATGTGTCCATTATTACCATTCATTAATCTGATCTTTCAATTCAAGGACAGTAATATTGCTCATTGAACCACGTTTTCATTTTCTCATCAGCCCCAATTGCTTTAATGTGCTTCAGCGTCCATTAGCTGTTTCCCTTTCCACCATCGAATCTTCTTTTCCTCTGCTTCAATTGTCGTTCTTTTCTCTGCGTCATTCTGACGTTTTCTTTTCTCGCGTCCACTGACGTTTCAGCAATTCATGTTCTTGGCTTAGCATATTCCGTGTTCTCGAACACTTTAAACTCCACAGATCAATAACCAAGCGCCTTTCCTTGGCTTGATTGAAATAGTCTAAGGTAAACCATCGTGTCTATGTTTTAATGTGGAATTAAACTGTACTTAGTCAAATGTTTTCCGAAAGATATATTATAAATTATCCGCCAATGTAAGGGGACAAATTTCCTGTCCACAGAACCTGTGTTAGAAATTTATATAATGTAAGAGAGCGCTAAATATTTATCAACCTAATATCAATCAATCAGTATATCATGCCATTAATAAGAAGTTATATAGAGCATAGTAATACCAAAAATGACAAGATGAAGTACGGAGAACAACTGAGACAAATGAACGAGATACCCAAGAACAAATGACAACGTTCGCCATGAATGTCAATTAAGGAATAAAGCTAAAATTGAGAAAAAATATTGCAAAGAATTGCAACGACACTGCGAAAGAAGAGAACGAGACAAGCAAACAGCACAAGTATAAATAGAATATTTGTATAGAAATCAAAGATAGCAAGGTTGAGAATGACAGTTTACAAACAAATCAAATCATGAAAACAAAAGGCACAGAAAAAAACTTCTTACAACACAACGTAAAAACAGCACTTCAACGTCTAAACTATTAGTGCACAGCAACCAACGCAGGGACGAAAAACCTTCCACAAAAAATGCTGGAATTTCCACTACGGAAATCTGCAAAAGTCCCTATAGAACGATTACGTGGGCTCTGTTGAAACTGGATAAACCCAACGTAATCTCCACCCAACCAAACCGCATAGCACATGAACAAAAACATGAAGAAAAATGGTAGACATACTAAAAAAGGCCGAACAAAAAACATGCACAGTGGCCAAAGTGTCACATACAAAAAAGGCCACTTATCTTTAAAAGATTCCCGTCCCGAAAAAAATATAACGAAGGAATCAACGTTGCACGGTGAGCCAAAGAATCTGCAGCATCCAACGTCCGAGAGCACTAATGGCTGAACATCAACGTCATCATCACAGCGGTAAAAGTCGACCGTTTAAACAGCAGACTACAATAAAGTGTTGAATTGATTGCGTATTTCTAGAATAGGTGACATACTGAAAACGGACACATATTCGATTCAACTGGTTTCCCCTCTCTGGCCGCCACTGTACCGCTAATCTGTTTTGGGGTGTGCTGTCTCTCTATACTTTATTGGCTTGTCGGAAACTTACTGTAAGTTTTTGGACGCGAATTAAGTGGTTACGCGAAAGTTTGGTGGGCGTTTATTCTTTTAGATAATGAAAACATGAATCAAGCTGCAACGACCTGTCATAGCTAGACAAACTGTAATCAATTACACTGGACCATTGGTCGACACAAAGGACAACGGTTTATTGCATAGAACAATAGACATAAACCAGTATATAGCTCAACATGGTTCATGGCAAAGAACACACAAATAAACTTGGCAGAGATAACAGCAATATGCCCATTGACTAACTTCACTGTCCATAGCCTTCTCGTTAACGGTTTTGACAAATACAGGGTTACTGTCGATGGAGAAATGTACTTCTTTCTAACGTAATATATATTACTTTTTTATTATAATATCAATCCCTTCCTGATATCATAGGTCCTCATTAGCGCTGGAACACATTGGATTCAGGCCACCGAAGCTCGCCATAACATATAGCAGGAGGTAGCGTCTGAGTGAGACACTTAAAAAACGAACCGTTTTTTTGGCTAAATATAAATTATCAACCACTCTATTTTTTAACAATCATAGACGTGATTGTCCACTCTATGCGACCGCTCTACATCAGACGCACTGATATTCCATATTAAGATATATCCACGTTAAATGAGAACTTTCCAAACGACAGTACTATGTATTCCTGTCAAACCGTTATACCGAAAGCTAATAACCACCATGAAGTCAGTCAATAAGCATATTGCCTTTATCTAGGCCATTGTTATTGATGATGTAAATTTACATGAACCATGTTTGATAGCCGATAACCCTGCCTATGATTTCTATGTTCTCATGAAATAAATCGTCTCGTCATTGATTTGCACAATGGTCCAGTGTACATTGATAACAAGTTGGTCAGTCTTATGACCCAGTTCGTTGCTGTTTCATTAAGTTTTCATCATCCTAAAAGAATACAACGACCCACCATCATCGCGTAACCAAACATTTCGTCGCCACTTACAGTAAGCCCACACCAATAAACGTACTAGAAACCAGCACACCACACCCCAAAACAATACCGTAAACAGTTCCCATTATGCCTTAGCCAACCATTTTTGAACCAAACGAAAGGTGACTCCGAGTTTTGACACAATGACTGCCTTCGATAATGAAGTTTCAGATATCCACCTTTAGGCTTAAGTAAACTGCCTATAACCTCCATTGTCATGCTGAAGTTGTTATCTTTGGTAACCCCGTTATGTTCGGGCGACGATTCGTCCTTTTACTGATCCCACCTGGTCACAATGGTGATTAATTTCCAAAGCTTTCCTATCTCCATAACTCTACACCTTTCTAAGGCTATGATAAGTTAGGGTTTAGAAGATAGATAGATGTTTATATCTCTTTGTCTAGTGAGACTTGGTATACTTTGTGAACCTCATCACGACAATTCCATCATGCCGGTAAACACTTTTTAATGCAGCCTTTTCAAATACACTTTTTATCTCCAACGATAAAAGAATTCGTCAGGCCATTTTAACTTTTAAGACGACATCAATTTATACGTTACAAGCTCCTAATATCAAACAATAAAAACATGGCATGACCTAGCCTGTCTTTGAAAACCGACTCCATCATTACTACGGACAAATTCTCGACATATTCTGCAATCTTTTTTTAAAATATTCCACACTCATTCCTTTGATACAGCATTCGCATGTCCTAAAATACAATTCAGCCTAGACTCTACAAAGCAGATGGACCAACTCTACTGTATATAAACACTTTATAACACTTATAAGACACACATATAGAGCTGACAAAATGTGTCCGTTCACACACAGCATGACACCACATCCAATGGCACGAATATACTCACTTCTGCTTAATGAACCGGCAAGCCTTTCTGCAAAGCTTCTGCAAAAGACCATGACGACTTTCGGCGTACCCCAGAAACGTATATCAACAACAAGCTGGAAACCGCCCTTGACGAAATACGATATATGATATAATTTAATCATAAACACTACTTCTCCCCTCCCACAACTTCCCCCCCCCCCCCCCCCCCGCGAATAATGAAAACGGATTTTCATATATCCTATGTGGTAAACACTATCAAATGCGCAGATGGTAACATCACATGTCAATTGCTGGTAACATTTGCATAGAACCTATTTTCCGCAATTAGGCAATTTAACACACAGGTGTGAAATATAGCACAAATCTATACAATACTACGTACAGACCCAAATCAATTTAACATACAAAATGAGTAACTATAGCAAACGTCCGTCAACATGTAAACAACTAAATAAGTAATTACACCATGCATTACACAAATTCACTCCGTCAGAACACCTAAGTCTCGCATGTAATAGTCACATAACCTATCAATGTAACATTAAATGATAAAGCAAAAAAAATACTATAATTCAATAATTGATCAAGTGAGACTACACTTAACCACTAAGTTGTACGCTACACCATTGTCACAAGCATAAAGTTTTATGGTGATAGTAATAAATGTCAATATTGTATCATACACGTAATTTATAGTAAGACCTCATAATTTATATCATGGCCTTAAAAAACGCATCAATTCTCTAAGACTATGTTTTTTTGACATAACTTATGTTAAAATGCAGATTTAAATTGTCATTCACTTATCATTTTTCCGAATCCTGCCTGAAAAATGATAGTATTTAAGATAATTCATTTCATTCCGTCAAAAGGATCCCATAACTGTTTTGATCCGTTAAATGTAAAAGTTATCCTCAATTTTGTCCATAGATAGTCATCCATACAATAATGTAAAACAAACAGATTCATAATCACAAATTTGTAGCAATTATCCCAATTAATTTATTCGAAATAGTAGGTTACTTCCCTTAAATTTCTGTAACCTTCATTTACACTTTATGTCCCTTGAAACCAAGCAATAAACTCTTTTTTGACACAAATCGTTTTCGAAACTACAAAATGAGTCATTTGAAATCAATGCACATATGATAAGTTTGACATCTGAGTTTGAACGTGCATATACATGACTGTAATGATGTCTCTATTAAGTTCCAAATTGTCGAATAGACATTACTCCGATATGGAGTGATTCTGGATTCAGCATCATCATTGATGTGTGAGTCGCATTGAGAAATCACTGTAATAAATGTAACAATCAATTCAGGACAATGAGATGCGATGTTATTGAAGCGATAAGTTCTTGAATCGGACAAATCAATGTACATATATGAACTACATTGAATTGCGAGCATCATCTGGGTTTTTTGAGTTGATAGATAACGTTGTGTCTTTGATACACTCGAAAGGACCGTCAACAACTACTTGAACTCTTCGCTTTATAGCCTTGATGCTGTAGTCTAAGCAGAACGCTAAAACGACTCCGCCCCCCCCCCCCTTTTTGGCTTTTTGATTGTGAATCTGCTGTCTGAAGAGATGCCAAGGCCTTCTGTCTGCCTCGAAAGTAAATGGCTCCTATAGAACCTTTTGGATTTATTGAAAGCGAAGACTATCGCCAGTACCTCCTTGCACGATTGGATATCTTGCTCTGTAAAGCATAATTTCCTCTAGACGTACTCTCGTGCAGTGGCCTAAATCCCTGCATTAATGTGCCTCCCATTGCTAAATTACTGGCATCGATTCTAAAACAAAAGGATATCGAATGTCAGCAAACGTCAAGATTAGATTTCGAACGCAATTTTTTTATCACGTTAGCCATCATCACAACAGTGACCATATTACTTTTATTTTTGGTGCTTTGTTTTCACTAACGAGACAAACTGAAGTTAAATACTGAACTTCGTAGAAATGCCAATAAAATTTATTGACCCTACAAACTCCGAACTTGTTTTATTTTTTTTTCGAGAATATCAAAGATTGAGAATTAGAAAACCGTAAAATCTTCAGTCACAGAATTCACACCTTCCTATTTTGTGACCAGAAAAGTATTTAAGAAGACACCAATTCCTAGTTAGGAAGGCAAGCAATAATTTTGTGACAGCGTAAGGTTGGTCACAAAGATGGGATTACGGTTTGATATGATCATCCAAGCTATGATGAACAACAAATATCTGACATAAGCAATGAGTCAATAACAACAAAGGAAACATTTTGCATTCTGCGAAGAAAGACAGCATAATAATCCATAAGTAAAATCCACAAACAGATGTACAGCACAGTCAAGAGCAATGACATGAGTTACAGAGTGGTGGTGTTCTCCATCCACTGTGATGAAGACTAACACTCTGTCTCCCAATTATTTAAGAATATGTTAATTAGTTCTATGGGATATGTCGAGATGGAATCGCGAAGGTGACTGAAGAGCCCCGATCGGCCTGGAAAGATCTTAGGACCCAGCGTGGTTATATAAATGTGAGCAGGGAATGTTTGTGCTTCATGTGATTAGGTTTAATTTCACGTCCTGTTCTAGCTTTCCTCCGCGTGTTCTGCTGCTGCTCATCTGGATGTAATCGAGCATGCAGTGCATGCACCTTTACAAGATGAGATGGTGCGCCAAGCAGTTCCGTTCTTGCGCAGACACTTCCCAAGTGTCCTGGTGTTTAATGTCAAAGGTTTAATTACAATGTACGGTCCTTTGAACGTGTCTTTTGAAGCGCTTTCTTTTGGCCACCATGGAGCGTTTACCCCTTCTGCATCTTCTCACCAAAAAGAGATATTTGCAGTCATTGTGTCTGCATGCGGACTACATACCTGCCACCCAGCAATTTGTGACTGCAATCAGAAATGTATCAATACTAGGATACCAGCTCTTCAAGAACGGCGTATCCGATCTTGGTCTTGCCATTATTTTTGATGTTCATTAATCTTCCTGAACAGACTGTATGGAAGTTGACTTCTTTACTGGCGCCCTGTATACATCCATGTTTTCACATCATATAGCACACTGGAACACCGCAGCTCTGTACACCTTCATCTTTGTCTGTAGACTAATGCCACTTCGATCCAAACTTTTTGTATAAGTGCTGCCAAATGTGCAGCTGAGTGCTTTGGAATCCTGTGTTCACCTCATCATCAATTGACAATGTTCTGGGATAGTGCTACCAAGTATGTGAATCTGTTCACAACATTCCATTTCTCACCATTAACCTTGATGATGACGTCTCAGTATAAACTGATGCCCAGACTATGTTTACATGATTTCTGTTTTCTTCGTGTTATGTAACCAAAGTTGGCGCAGCTTCGGAGAATCTATTCCACAACTATGCAGCAGATCAGCCTCTGACCAGCATTGAGCACAATCATCAGCAAACAGAAAGATCTCTGATGGTGTAGATTTGAACCTTGTTTTTTGCTTGAAGTCCTCCAAATTAAACAAACTTTCCATCAATACATAACTAAAGTCTATTCCTGTCTTCCCCCGCTCTAAATGCATCAGTCAGCATAGCAAGAAAAACATGATACTGAACAAGTCGGTGCAAGTACCACCCTTGTTTAACTCCAATTTGAGACGGGGAAAAAGGCTCTTGAGTAGCTCACCGTTTTCCTGAACCTCTACCCTCCATACCATCATGCAGTTTGCTTGCAACTATTGTGATAAATATTCTTTGGGCATCGCTGTATTTATCCATTATCTCCATAGACCCTCTCCTACTTACCAGGGCGAACGCCTTTTCAAGTCGATGAAACTGCATGTACAGTCATAGTGCTGTTCTTGGGCATATTTCTGTGTAGCTTCTTGCGCGAACACCCACCCCCACAGATCTTGTGGTAGCCACGTATCTTTCCTGAATCCACACCTGACTTTCAGGTAAAAAGACCTTTGTCAAGATTGAGCCGGAAGGCGATTCAAAAGGATCTGGCCAATATCTTCCCCAGCGATTGATAAAAAAGATGCCTCGATATTTTGTCAGTCTTGGCGATTACCCTTACGTTTAGTAATAGATTTATTAAATTCGAGGCCATCTTTATGAGACGTGTGGGATGGATTCCCTCTGCCACATGTGCTGGATAAGATCGATATGAAGTTTCCCAATCAAAACTTGCACAAACCGCCATCTTAAAAAACCGTCAACAGGAATTGAAATCCGAAGCCAGGACCCTATCCACTAGACAGTATGGACGAATCGCTTTTTTTAGTTTCCGCCAAGTTGGTACAATCATTCTAATGCTTCATTTATAGGAATTTGGGCAGGCGATGATGCTTCGTCGTTTAAATAATAATGGCTGTTCAAGATATTATTAAAATTTCAGCCCCAGCGTTGGACGAATTTTTTCCTTGTCTGTAATTATTTTTTTCCCATCTGCATTAAGGAGGAAATGACCTGATGATTTCCGGACCATAGAACCGCTTGAGTGATGTGCAAGGTAAAAGTCGTTTTTCAAGTCATGGGCTGTCAGCAAAGCCTTGGCATATCTCATCTGCTTTTATTAACCTTCAGCCATAATCCCGCATCACTCCTTGCCGTAGTTTTAATGTTTGGACGATTCTACCATGTTGTTGGAAACGTCTTTCCTTGGATGTAGATTTGGATCATTTAAATATGCTTTATGGAGATTGGTGTTTCTTCTCAGCCAACAACTGCTTTATATCATCTGACGTTCTCATCAAACCAGTCATTTTGAATTGTTTTCTTGATGGAAGACCCAGGACCTCTCTGTAGCCACCCCCAGTGTTGTAGATCTGCTCACTTAGGCTGCCCAATTTTTTCCAACACACTTTGCCGTCTACGAGATAGATTGTGACGGACTCTTCTAAGGTGTCAGTAAAGAAACTGTTTTGATTTTTGTCTTCTTTAGTTTTGGTGACATCCAGCCGCTCTTTGAGATTTTCTTCCCCTGAGGGCGCCTGGGCTGTTGGATACGAATAATTTAACTCGTTTAGAATACAATGCGAGCGATGAATCAGTCCAGCATTCGGCACCACACATGACTTGGTCACCCGGGGACATCTTGCCTGTCCATTCTTCCTAATAAATTACATAGTCAATTTAGTGCCAATGATTCTTGAGCGAGGGTGCATCCAGGAGGTCCTGTTGCGGGTAGGTAAGTCGACAAAATGGTGTTGGTGACAAAAGGAGTCATGTTTCTGCCAAGTCTGGAGAGACGAAGTCCATTTTACTGTTACAGCGACCCAACGCCGTACCTCCCAATAGTGCCATTCCAGGAGATGTTATCCCTCGAGCCTACTCTTGCATTAAAAGTCACCAACAAGAATGATGAGCTTATCGCTATTAGGAACTTGATGCGAATGACTGCCATGTAGTATTCTTCGTAAAACTTACCTTGACATCATCCTGGTATTGTGTCATTAGTTGTGCATACGCGCTAATGATGGTGGCATTGTTTCTCTCCCATAGAACAGAGGGATCTTGTACCGTCATAGAGTCGGTCATTTAGATTGCCCTTTGGGTCCCCCGCTAACTTGCTGACAATTTGCTGTTTTGATTGCAAATCCCAACCCCTGCGTCTCGTCTTCTTCTTCAGTTCCTCTTCCGCTCCAAAAGAGATGTATAACTGCACCTTTTTTTTTTTTTTTTTTTTTTTTTTATTTCGCAAATTTGGGGCCCTCGGCCGCAAGGACGAGTTTCACTCTTGCTGCTATTTCGATACATATTGTACCTGCCAGTTCTCTCCCAATCAGTTTTTTGATTTTTTTATTCGTACTCTCAGCTTCTGTTTTGAGCGTTAAAGTCCTTTTTTTCAATAAAGAATAGTGCTTTACCACTTTTTTTTTTTTTTTTTAAGTTGGCCCTCAATCATGCGCCTAGAATGAGGGGAAAAAATCTTCCTGCTGCCTTTTTCTTATATTCGACCGCCGAATCACAACCCAGCTGGGTAGTTTGAACAGGCATGTTAATGGCCCTTTTCTAGCCCCTGCAAGCTGCATGTTTCAGGTCAGTGCTGAGTCCTAATGAGGGCTGCAGTAACACTCCCAATCAGGGGGCTCCTCCAGTCTTGCTAAATCAGTAGAGTAAGGCCTACATTCAATGCGCATAGATGAGGGGGTATTATTCGTCTGTCCTGTCATGCCTTTTCATTAATGTCGACCGAAACGACTAGTAGGGCCCCCACAACCGCGGTAACTTTTCTGGTTCCAGGTATTGGTGCGAGCAGTGCTAATTGTTAAACGGGCAACATTTTCTAGCCCCCACTTCCTCATAGCCATGAGCGTGTGCAAGCTATGCTTTCCTAAGAAGGGCTGCTCAGACACTCAGGGAGCTGCGAATCCCTACTGCCTAGCTCCGTATGTTTGGGAAGACGGTCAAATGGTGGGCCTGATAGGACTGTGTGGAGATCTGTGCGACTACGACTGACCAGCAGCGTACCCACGTCCTGCTTGGTGTCTCGCCGCTCGCCCCCATCGCCACAGGACTTGTGTGGTGCAGTGAATGATGCGTAATGGATGAATGGGTTGAAAGAGTGACTTGCAGCAGGGGTGATTTGGATTAAAGTGAAGGAAGAGCATTGCAGCTAGCGCACACATGTCGTTCGACTCCATCACTCATCTCGCCTGGGGTCCATCTCAATCATTAGTGTGGCATAGACCAAGTCATATCGTACAGAATGGGAAGTTGAAGTCAGACGTGCAAGTGGATGACCAGGGCTGTCTACGTGCCTCGCCGTGCATCCTTACGCTCCAACAGAGCGTATTAGCTGGTAAATCGCCGTCAGCCCCAGTTGAAGACGCGATGGACGAGGCTGGTGTTTGTTTTCCGTGTGTCTAGTCTATTCGAATCCAGTCCTTCGCATGCAAATGGTAAGGCAGACCCTAAACTCACCAAGTTATAACCATTCGATACCCTCACCTCATTTAGCCGCCTGTCAAAGCCCGTTTCCGGGTGGTCCGCTGTCGCTGGCTGACAGCTACGGAGCCACAGTGAAGCCTGGATGCCAGTTGGGACCAAAGGTGCTGAGCCTGCCCAGAAAAAAGGGGTTACCAGAGGATACAACATTGTGAGCATTCAACTAAGATTGCTTTTAAAAAAAAACAATACTATTAAGCTCAGCATAAAAAGCAGTGGACTCCAAGTTTCTATTACATGATTAGTGGCCGAAAACATTCAACGCACCCTTTTTTACAAAACAATTATAAAGTATCTAATGTTTTTGCAACTGAATAACCTGACTTTGTAACAACTGAAAATAGAAATAGTATTGTTAAAACTCCATACTAAACGCCAATGTAGTCAGCCGTATCACTAAATCATGTATGTCCGAATTATTCTGAACTACAAAGAGTGAAGTAACATTAAATCCATGACTTTCCTATATGAAAAGGAAAAATCATACATTAATAAGACCATTGCATAAATGAAAAAAACATACCAAGCAATAAATTTCTACCTTATAGTACCACCCACCAACAATCATTTGGGATGAGACCAACCTCACATTAACAATTCTTCCTGTATCACAACATCAACATTAGGATGTACCGTTCCCATATTATCCACATAACAATCGTGATAACAATGTAGTATTACATCATCCAACTGATGTATTGTTTTTGATCACCAACAACCATTGATTCAAGTGAATCACAATAGACATCCCGATGATCTTTCTCAGCCATGAAATCATCAACCAGATCCTCAATGATGAAAGAGAGAAATTCTACCATCACCATCTCATTACTCAACAAATTGTCATTTTGAGTCCGAACATGTCAAACCGAGCATGTTCATAGCACAGATGGTGCTCAGGCAGTATTATAGATACTTTTTTTCTTCCCCACCCATAATGTCAGTACAGTACAATCATGAAGCTGTAATATTCCAAAATATTCCAGCGATTGTTTTTGGCAAAAGACAAACCAAGTCCCTGCCTGTGAAGTAAAGGTGTATCTAAAAAACACCTCAACAGTGATAATACTCCACTGTACCCCCAAAATGGTAATTCAGTGATCCACTTCTCGACAAAGCAGGAGGGTTCACCAATGAAAAGAAATCCCCTCAGTGTCTGAACCAGTGTCCGAGTACAGAGACCCCAGCTGATGTTTACAAAACCAATATCAAATTTCACTAACCTGTCCATTATAGGAGGACATCACTGCAAGATGTCCGCACAACATCTTGGTAAACTATGTACTGAACTAAAAAATACATGCAATACAAAGCACTGTTTGGATAGGTCACACTACAAGCATTCGCATAAGCGATAAAACAATATTTTGACTTGTATTAATATTCACTCACATTTACGACAGCATTAGCACGTTCCAGGGTTCCATGACTGTCCTAAAGTTATTGTTTCTGATAAGAACTTCTGTTTTTATACTTCCATAACTGTCCATTATTCCTATAGAATGACCTTTGTTTCACTGCCTAATCTGGCATTATATCCTCCTCTATTATGTAGTCTTGGATCTAAATGATGACTGATCCAAAATAACCATCATCATTAGATTATCATCTCTCTGATGCTGTTAAATTTCTTGATTAACATTATATATGCTTCTATTGGTTGTCCATATTGAAAATTCTGTATTAACTCTATAGTTCTTATCAAGCTATTTTGATTCTCTGCCTAGGTGTGTTATAATTAACCATCCCATCATGCAGCAGGCAAAGAATCCTTACTGTATTTCTGAATTCTTATTGGATGTGCAACCCTTGAATTGTCTACAAGAGTTTTCACAAAGAGACAAATTTTCTGGATTCCTTTCTTGCAAAAAATATAAAACTCTGCACTAATGAGGACAAAACATTTATCTCTCAAATTAAATCAAAACCCTCAAATTCTTTCAATTTTAGAAAGATCAATCCATCAGTAATTACATTTTATGATGAAATAAATTCAATAACATCTTTTGCTGAATCTGGCAGTAGTGATTTAAATTTTAACCTATACCATTTTCAACCACCATTATTACTTCTAAGTAGCAAGTTTTCACAGCTTCATAGTCTTTTCTAACTTTCATCCATGTACAAAACTGCTGTACATGCTCACCAACTAAAAGGTTTCATACCTATACTAGAACAGTAGTTTATCAATATTAACTTCTGACTAAACGTTACATATCTACCTGAGAGCATAGATATCGTCGATATTAAGTTAAATTTAGCAAATTATCTAAAATGTCCATTCTGTCCCTTCTACCAGTATCAACATGTCATGGACTTTATCTAGTTGGTTTGTAATCTTACTTTCTCAAGTTCCAAATCAGCCAATTTAATCTCTTTTTGAGATTTGATTTCCATTGAAGCTTTTGTCTGCTAAATCAAACTTCATCCTGAGCATCATGCTAATGTATTCTTTTTCAAACGCCACTCCTTGCTCTCTTTTTCATCACGAGCTATATCTTCTCTCTTCAATTGTCAATTTATTTCTCCTCTCCTCTCCTTTTTTTTCAGACAATCTTCTCGTCCTTCTTTTCTCTGCTAATTCCTTCACTTTTCAGCCACATCTTGTTGTCTCATGAGTTCCTTGTCTACATAATTTTTACCCCCCCCCCCAAACCTCATTCATCTACCCCCCCCCAACTTACCAAATATGTTAAGGTTGCCATGGTACAATTAATGTGCTTTTCATTAGCACCAATAAATAAAGTTATAATATATCAATTATGAACAATATTGTCAAATACTTTATTTCACCTATTCAAATTCACCCACTGCATTTACTAGTAGATAGTAATAATAATTTATAAATATGAGCATTACAAGCAAAGTACAAACAGTAAGACAGTATACATGTTAATAGAGCCAATAGAAGCAAATTCAAATAGAAAAACATAGGCAGAACTAATGAAATTTGAACAAAATAAAAAAATGTACTCTATACCACACGTATGACTATACCAATACGAATTTACAACATTTATGACATCTATTAACTGAAGGATAGTAAGGTGAGATTAACATTTTACAACAATAATGATAAAACTGAAGGAAAAATTCACGGACTTAACTACAACAACAAAATTTTTCCATAACACGTTGCACAATTAAGACAAAACTGGATCTATATACTTTCAACTTGAGCAGTATTACAACACATCCAGCACTGTTAGCCGCTCCTCAATCTGAACTAGACAGATGCCTACCTACAAACGCCCATGACTTTTAACGACCAGACCGAATGGATAGAACAGAGTCCCTCCAACCACCCACACTATCAATACAAAAACTGACTTTAAAACAGTGAGAAAAAAAAAAACGCTTGCTAATAAAATAATCTACCACAAGCTTGTTAAGTTATAACTGACTAATCTTATTGCCAGAACTCAAAATCCTCCTAGTTCTACCCAACTGTTTCCGTTCACACCGATAGAACTGGACATTAGACCTATCACAGTCTAGCACACTGAAACAGCTGACACAGCAACTTCCCTTGATCTGTCGTTGTCCCTTGAATAACAACGCCATTTTATCGCAGAAAACTCGATACTTAATTGAAGCAGATGCAGTAATATAATAGTCTTCAATCAATGTTTCCATTATGACTAGAACACGTTAAAAAACTTGCGCTGTGCAAACCTTTGACTCAAAAAAATCTCAAAACACAACGATAATGTGCGGCCATCTTTTTCACCTGGAACAAGGCACCAACTTGCAGGCGACGTTTGTTAGTTTATTTCTTAAACATACTATCAGGCTGTGGACATTATCCTCCCTTGTGACCCCCAAATGGTATGGTTTGGATTTAGCAGATAATAGATGGTTTAAATCTCCTGTCTAGGGTACTAGACTTGATATACTTGTGAGACCTCATCACCATTCCATCATGCCCGGTAACACTTTTATGCAGCAATCAAATTACACTTTTTTATCTCCAACATAAAGAATCGTCAAGCCAGGTTGGACTTTAAGACGACATCAATTTATACTTACACCCTCCATTAATATCACACAATAAGAACATAGCAGACCTTACCTTTCCTTTGAAAAACTTCTCTAAGTCAGATGACTACGGAGCAAATTCTTCCGACAATGCTGCAATATTTATAAAATAGTTCCACACTCAATCCTTTTATAATTCAGCATTCGCTTGCCCTAATATATCATTCATCATAGACTTCGAGAAGCCATGTCGATCTAGCTAATAAAAATCTTATAACTCCTGGAGTAAAGCACACAAATAGGCTGACAAATATGCGTCCGTTCACACACGTGACACACATAATGGCCACGAATATTCTCACATCTGCTAAGAGAAGCGGCAGACCTCTGCAAAACTTGCTGCAAAAGACCATACGTACTTCGGCGTAGCCAGGAAACGAATTTCGAACAATCTAGTCTGTAAACAACCTTGTCGAATACGATATATATGTTTATGAATTTAATCATAAACACTGGATGATGTTAAGCCTGGGCATTCGTCCCGGGTAAATATGGCATTTTGTCTGATGTCCAACCTTTTCCAAGCAAAATACCAACTTTATAGTTTTTCCTTCCTCTCTTGGTCCATTGGGCAACTGAATGACAAAACAATCATTGGCCCATCCCCACGCCTGGTGACGTCATGTAGGAGGCAGTAACAACTGTTCTCCACTTTGGTCCTTGGCCACTGAATAACAAAACACTTAGTGGCCATCACGCCTGGTGACGTCGTGTAAGGGCAGCAGTAAAACTGTCTACGACTTTGGTGCTTGGCCACTGAATGACAAAGCACTCAGTGGCAATCACGCCTTGGTGACGTCCATGTAGGGGGCAGCATGAAACTGTCTCCACTCTTGGTCCTTAGCCACTGAATGACAAATCAATCAGTGGCCCATCCACGCTTGGTGACGTCCATGTAGGGAGGCAGAAAACTGCCCTTCTACTTTTGGTCCTTGGCCACTGAATGACAAAGCAATCAGTGGCCATTACGCCTAAGTGGACGTCGTGGTAGGGCTGCAAGTACAAACTGTCTCCTCCAATTTGGTCCTTGCCCACTGAAATAACAAAGCATTCCAGTGGCCATCACGGCTGGTGAACGTCGTTGTAGGCGGCAGCAGTAAAATTTTCTCCAAACTTTTCACAGTCCGGCAGCCATCCTTCAATGTGGTGCTCCAGCTTCCCCCTACTACCGAGCATTATCAGATTAAGTGGTGAAGTGTCGCATCAAATTAATCAATCAATAACCTTTAGCTCCCCGAGGAATATAAGGCCCTTCCACAAACACATGCCAAGTCTTCCTGTCCTTGTGCCATCCGCTCAAAGTTCTTTCCATGTTTGTTCTTTATCATTTTTAACCCTCTGTAACCAGTTCTCTTAACCGTGTTGTGTTTTGGTCTACCTCTGCCTCCTCTTTCAACTGTGGTTTTCCAGGACTGGCCTTTTAATGCTAATCAACACGTCCACTCCTCAATGTAATGTCCCTATCCATCACCAGCGTTTTACTTCTCATAACTGCTTGTACCACTGGCAACTTGTTTGGTTCAGTCCATCAAGTCCACATTTGTTAACACTTGTCATACCATTTCAGTCCCTTCTATTCTACGCAAGCAACCCATTTATTAAATCCAGTACTTTTTTGTTGTTTGATTTTGATGCTCTCCATGTCCTCAGAGGCCATAACTATTGGACTGACTTGGACATATTGATTTGAAGATTCCTTATATTTGTGTTGGACCTTGGAGTTCTCATTGTTCTCCCTATGTTTTCCTAAAATCACAATGCAATGAAAGCTCCCGCTTTGCCTTTTTGTATTCTTATTTTGATATCATTTCGTTTGTTGAGTATATTTTCCTCCAACTTTTGTTCTATATTAAACTGCCATAGATATGTGTATGATTCTACATCCTTTAGTGATGTGTCCCCGTCAATTCAACTTTGTTATCATTTCTTTGCATTTATTCTCCTTAATCTTTTGTCCTTTTTCACCCTGTGTATTTTCAGGCCCAACTTTTGTGACCTCTCATCCATCGAGGAATTTTCATTTTCCTCTTGCATCTGATTATGGTTATGGGACAGAAGAGAGCCAAGTCATCTGCAAAATCCAGATCATGCTCTTAGTCAGATTTCACTTGGATCCATTTCTGTTTGTGTGAAGTTATGTTTTCATAACCCAATCTATTCAGAAAGAAAAGAATGGAGAAAAGAGGCATCCCTGTCGCACTCCTGTCCTATTCCTAAACGTGCTTGTTAAAGTTTCCTTTATTAAGAACTATGCACGTCTTCAAGGTCTTGTTTATTAATTAAATGATCTCAATGGGAACTCCATATCACGTCACGGATTGCCTCCCCTGCGTTGGCGGTAGTGTCAAACATTTGAACAAAAACGCAAGAGTATCAATATTGGCTTCCAATGTATCAATCCTGCCGCAAGATTACCTTCAGAATGTAATAAAAATTAATGACACTTCACCCTAAGGAGCATTTACAAGATATTTCCTGAAGTCCGAACAATGGCTGCATTGGGCGAACAATTTTAAGCATATATCTGGTCCGCGCTTTGTGAAGTGATTAAGCAATTGTTTACCCGTCAAGGTCCCCATTGGTGTAATCCAACTAATTCCTCAATATGTAATAGTCTATTTAAGGTAATATATGTCAAAGTCTGTATAATCTGGCTCATAAACGTAGCTTTCAACATATAAACCTGAATCAATTTATTGGTTTAGGTCTAACAACAACATGTAACAAATTAATATTGAATTATCTTTAACAGTTTAAATAAATATGGAAAGATTGTGAAAATAGATAAATGTTTTTCGCACGGAGACTA
Source organism: Oreohelix idahoensis (assembly GCA_024509875.1). Lineage (NCBI taxonomy): Eukaryota > Metazoa > Mollusca > Gastropoda > Stylommatophora > Oreohelicidae > Oreohelix > Oreohelix idahoensis. The sequence continues at coordinate 30,251 of JAMPIV010014739.1, forward strand.
GGTAGAAATTTAATCAAAAGTCCGTTGGCTTTCGCCTATTGTTCAAAAACTTAACTCTAGCTAGTCCAGCAGCTGTGGTTCATCAATGCTGTGCAGAAAAGCCTTATCCACACTATCTTCCACTGTAGACGTTAGTGATGCTTTCTCCATACAGCGGTTGATATACCTACAAAACGTCTAATGCTTGTAACCACAACTTGAAAAAATGAAAGACAAATGCCTACTGCTAAGTACATTGATTGGAAGCACTCTAACAGCTCACGTTTCCTGTTCACCGCATCAAAAATGATTTTTTTTAATATGCTACACTTGAGTACACAGAAGTAATCATCACCATTACTGATCCAGTCGAGTCCGGTCACCTCGGCTGACGTTTCCGTACACTAGTCAGAAACAATCACCAGCTCTTGCAATATTGTTTCATCCTATACTCGGTTTTAATATGTCTAGGTTGCCCACCTCATATATAACCACTTACAAGAAACATGTCCAAATTCGACATTATAAAATAAATTTTTTACATTTACCCCAAAATTTTGGAAATACACAACCTCTTGCACAATTTAGACGACAAACAACGCTCTGTATTAAGGCTTCGAAATCACTTATGCCGAAATAAGTTAATTAATTCTCCCCTCTGAAGGTGGGTTTCTGCAAAAGTTACAGGCCTGGAAAACCTTTGTTTAATTCCTTTATGACTTGATCTGGAAATTAGAGTTAATTTAACTGACGAGACGGTGGCCTGGACAACTTAATTCCTCCATGCCTAGGTCTTGGAAATTAAGTTAATTCTTATATCTGGCCTGGGAAAACTTTGTTTAAGTCCTCTATGATTTGTGATCATTTCCTAATTTCCAGTATTGTATATAAAAGCGGTTTACTTGTAAATTCCAAGTTGCCCAAAACTCGATTCTATACTCAAGTTGGGAATTTCTAAGTCCAATGTCCTCCTTTTCTTTCTGCTTTTAGGAGGTCCTATTGACGTTTGCGCGCAGTTGTGTCTGACTGTGATTTCACTAAATTATATCTCAAAATCCTCAGTCAAAATTCCAGCTGTGTTCCGCCTAATTTTAAACAATAAGATACATGTATATTCCTGCCCTCAAACAACAATCCAATTGAATCTCTCAGCACTACGTGGGTAGGGGCTTTCAAATTTTTACAAAAAAAAAACCTACTGTTTTCAAAATATTAAATTTAAATATCCCGCGTGACCTCTTCATATCGGTGTTCAGACCTCCCGCATCTTTGTGCACCAACTCATAACACCATCTGTGAACTCATTTGATGCCAGATGCTACTATCGCCAAACGATTGTCTCTCCAACAGATATCGTGATAATCACACACAGGGATGGTCCCCGTGAAACGATAAAAACCATCTACCACCTATGTAATCTGCCCACCTTCAGAACGGATTATCTCAACCAGATAATAATTTTTGCTTCTATAGATGTTGATACGGTGAGACCGGTCTTTTCTTGATAAAATCTCGCTCGCTACCGGTATAAGATTGGGTATTGTTACATAAACCCCAGTTCACCTGCATAAACTAAAAAAAGCTCCGAGATGGTAAACAAGATAAAGACATCCAAAAAAAAAAAAAAAAATAAAAAACCATAGAAATTCTACACCCGTGTGTCCACCGGCCCGAAAGGGGAGCAAAGAATAGTAACACTGACCCCTGCCAGGCATGTCGTAGAAGTTGACTAAGAGGGTTTGGGCAAGCCCGGTTACCCCATCCTGTAAAAAAAAATTTAAACCCTACAAAAAACTACAACACATATGGACAAGTCAAATAAAGGAAATTAAAACACCAGCCGATCCAAGACAGGGGAAGGTCCTCTTCGCGGGGAGGCGTATGATTGCAACCTCAGAGAAAGGCCGAAAGAGTCCTGTGTTGCTGACTAACCCTTCTTTCTTCTAGGAGAACTTCCAGATTTGGCACCTGGAATGTTCGGACATTAAACGAACAAGGGAAAGTGGCGCAAGAAGCAGCAGAAATGAGGAATACAAAAATCGAGGTTTCTTGAAATGTGTGAAACAAAGTGAAAGGGGTAGACAGGAAAAACTCATCCACAGGTGAATTGGTGCTGTCCTCAGGTCATGAATGACGAAACTTTCACACCACAGTGAAGGGGTAGCTCTTATGTTATCTAAAGAAGCACAGAAAGCACGCATTGAATTGGAAGCCTGTTAACCCAAAATAATAACAACTACTTTCAAAACAGCTAAAAATAAAAATTCATGTAAATGTCATCCAATGTTATGCACCAACTAATGACAAAGAAGAGTCTGTGAAAGAAGCATTTTATACTAAACTACAGGAAATTATGGATAAAGTAAAAAGAAGAGACATCACAATTTTGATGGGTGACATGAATGCAAAGATAGGTACAGTCAACACCGGATTTGAAGAAGTCATGGGAAAACATGGGCTAGGATTAATGAATGAAAATGGAGAACTATTCGCAAACTTCTGTGCTTCAAATCAACTGGCTATAGGAGGAAGCATGTTTCCACATAAGAGAATACACAAGGCAACATGGATATCACCAGACCATAGAACAGAAAATCAGATCGATCATATATGCATAAAGAAGAAGTTTAGATCATCATTGCAGGATGTAAAGGTATATAGAGGAGCAGATGTGGCATCAGATCACCATCTTCTGATAGCCAAAATAAAAATGAAACTCAAGAGATATGCAACAATGCAAAATTATAGACAACAGTTTAATGTAGGACAGCTAAGAAATCAAGAAACAAGAGACAAATTTGCGGTCACAGTATCCAACAAATTCCAAGTGCTACAACAGCTGGAAGATGTAGAGAATACAGAAGACTATTGGCAGCAGGTCAAAACGGTATGGAAGGAGACATGTGAAGAAATACTGGGGAAAAGGGAAGACAACAAAAAGCATGGATAACAACAGAAACCATCAATAAGATAAAAGACAGGAAAAAACAAGAAAGCAGAGTTAAACACAAGCAAAACCAGAAGTTCCAAAGCCAAGGCTCAAGAAGTGTACACAGAAGCAAACAAAGAAGTAAAAAGAAGTATCAAAAGAGACAAGAGGAAGTATATTGAGGAGTTGGCGAGAGAGGCAGAAGATGCTGCAGCCAAAGGAAATATGAGAGAACTGTATAGCAGCACAAAGAAGTTAACAGGGAAATACAAGCAAACAAGTTGTCTCATAAAAGACAAGAATGGGAAACTGCTCAGCAATATACAAGAGCAAATGAAGAGGTGGACAGAATATTTTGGGGACCTTCTCAATAGACCAGCTCCACAAAACCCGCTGGACATCCAGCCAGCAGAAGAAGAGCTACAAATTAACGGTGAAAGACCAACGAAGGAAGAAATAAAGAAAGCCATAAAGCTTCTAAGAGATGGAAAAGCGTCTGGACCTGATGGCATTCCAGCAGAGGCCATCAAAGCAGATATCGACACGGCTACAGAGATGTTATATAACTTACTTGGTAAAGTCTGGGAAAAGGAAGAGATACCAGCAGAATGGAAGGAAGGATATCTGGTTAAGTTGCCTAAGAAGGGAAATTTACAAGAGTGCACAAATTATAGAGGAATAATGTTACTATCAGTGCCAGGAAAAGTATTAAACAGGATTATCCTTGAGAGATTAAAACAGTCCATAGACAAGAAATTGAGAGATGAACAAGCAGGTTTTCGACAAAACAGATCATGTACAGACCAGATAGCCACTTTGAGAATAATAGTTGAACAAAGTCTGGAATGGAATTCACCACTATACATCGGATTTGTGGACTATGAAAAGGCATTTGACAGTGTAGACAGAGAATCACTTTGGAAATTGATGAGGCATTATGGAGTTCCCCTGAAGATCATTAATTTAATAAAGAAAACATATGAAGACATGACATGCAGAGTTCTTCATGAAGGACAGCTTACAGAACCATTTGGGATAAGAACAGGAGTGCGACAGGGATGCCTCTTGTCTCCATTTCTTTTCTTGCTGGCAATAGATTGGGTTATGAGATCATCGACAACACACAACAGAAATGGAATCCAGTGGACTCTGACTAAGCAGTTGGATGATCTGGATTTTTGCTGATGACTTGGCTCTTCTGTCCCATAACCGTAATCAGATGCAGGACAAATTGAAAACACTCGATGAGAGGTCACAGCAATTGGGTCTGAAAATACACAGGGAAAAGACAAAAATAATGAGAATAAATGCAGGTAATGATAATAGGGTTGAACTTGAAGAAACACCAATACAAGATGTAGAATCATATACGTATCTTGGCAGTAATATAGACAAAGTTGGAGGGACAGACAGCGATATCAAAATAAGAATACAAAAGGCAAGAGGAGCTTTCATTGCATTGGGAAATATATGGAGATCAAGAAAAATAGGATCCAACACGAAAATAAGAATCTTCAACTCAAATGTGAAGTCAGTCCTATTGTATGGCTCTGAGACATGGAGAACAACAAAGACAACAACCAAAAAGCTACAGACTTTCATAAATGGGTGCTTGCATAGAATAGAAGGCTTAAAATGGTATGACAAAGTCACATATGTGGAACTGCTGACAAGGACCAGACTAGTGCTTGTGGAACAAGAGATGAGAAGAAGACGCTGGCACTGGATAAGGGACACACATTGAGGAAACCTGTTGATAGCATTACAAAGCAGTCCTTGTTCTGGAACCCGCACGGCAAGAGAGGCAGAGGAAGACCAAGAAGTACATGGAGAAGAGAGTTGGAAACAGAGGTGAAAATGATGAGGAGAACATGGAAAGAACTTGAGATGATGGCACGTGACAGGAGGACTTGGCATGTGTTTGTTGAAGGCCTATGCTCCTTTGGGAGTGGAGGGTTATGAATGAATAGCAAATACTTTCCGTAGGGAAGTGGAGTGTTACAGACTTTCCCCTACTAGATTCAGCATAGAGAGTAAATAATGGTGCATAAAATACGCCACATAATAATGAAACGAGAGAGAAAAAAAAGAAAATATCCCTCGTACGGGAATGTAATGCAATCCCGCCGGAGTGGACTTGAGATCGCACTACCGTAACGTCAACAATGACTCATCAATTTTCAAAGTGATTTCCCTGTCTACATTGTCCAAATGCCTTTCGTAGTCCCACGAATCCGATGTAAGCGGTGAATTCCATTCCAACAATTGTTCAATCAACTATTATCCTCAATGTGGCTATCTGTCCTGTACATGAACTGTTTTTGTCGAAAACCTGCTTTACATATGCCGTTATCTTGTCTAAGACTCTTTAATCTCTCGCACGAACGTATCGTCACAATGACTCAACAATTTTCAAAGTGATTCCCTGTCTACATTCAAATGCCTTTTCGTAGACCACGAATCCGATGTATAGCGGTGACTTCCATTCAGGACATTGTTCAAAGATTAATGTGGCTATTGGTCTGTACATGATCTGTTTTGTCGAAAACCTGCTTTTACATATCTCGGTTTCTTGTCCTAATGGTCTCTTTTAATCTCTCAAGATGATGATCAGTTTAATGCTTTCCCTGGCAATCAGATAGTAACATTTTTCCTCTATAACTTGTGCACTCTTGTAAATTTCCTTCATAGGGGCAACTTGTCCAGATAACCTTCCTTCCAGTTCTGCTTGTATTTCCTCTCAATCTATCCCATACTTTGCCAAGTAGTTTGTATAATATCTCTGTAGAGGTATCAATATGCTTTTTTGATGGCCTCTGCTGGAATGCAATCTGGACCATTGCTTTCCCATCTTTCAGAAGCTTTATGGCTTTCTTTATTTCTTCTCTACTTGTGGTCGTTCACAGCTGATTTGTCGCTCCTCTTCTGCTGGCTGGATGTCTGGGGAAATAGTTGGAGCTGGTCTATTGAGAAGTTCCTCAAAATGTTCTGTCCATCTCTTCATTTGTTCTTGTATATTACTAAGAAATTTTCCATTCTTATCTTTTATGAGGCCATTTGCTTGCTTATATTTCCCTGTAAGTTTCTTTTTGTTGTTGTACAGGTCCTCCATATTTCCTTTGGCTGCAGCTTCCTCTGCTTCCCTTGCCAACTCTTCAATATATTTCATCTTGTCTCTTTTGATGTTTTTTCTTACTTCTTTGTTTGCTTCTATGTACACTTCATGAGCCTTGGTTTTGGAGCTTCTTGTTTTGCTTCTGTTTAAATCTGCTTTCTTGTTTTTTTCAATTCTTCTATTCATTCTAATGGTTTCTGTTGTTATCCATGCTTTGTGCTGATGTTCTCTTTTTCTCAGTACTTGTGACGGTATTGCCTCTCCTGCTTTTCAGTAGTGGCCCAACAGTAGCCAAAACTCTAGAGTATCTAATATGGGCTTCAAAGGTATCTACTTTCGCACAAAGATTAATCTCTGGCCCCCAAAAGGGAGGAGATAGATAGAAGGTGATGACACAAATTCTAATACAAAGGGAGTTTCCACAATGATATTCTGAGATTAAGTGTAGAACAATACTGCTTTGTCTGAGTATGTTAATCTTCTGTAAATTCTGCCCGTCGCTTTTGTGAATGATTTAAAGCACGTATTACTTTCAGCTCGTTTGAGCCCCCACCCTGATTTAACTCAGTGGAATTCTATTATTTTAGTATAGCTCTGTTTGAGATGTGTGTGTAGTAATTTGACTGAGACAAACATTGCAGTACCTTTAAAATGATTAAATTGAAGTTAAATTTGCAACATTACAAATAGCAAAATGTGACCGTTGGCCAGACATGTGGTAATTTTTGGACTGAGTAATAGGTGTTTCGATCTTGTCTACGGTGTTTATTTGTGATCATGTTGAGCATTCTCACACGGGAATGGGCGATTTAAACTCAACATCACACCTTATGCTATCAGTTTTTGGAAAAGATGTAGACAAACGTGTAGTGGCGCAGCCAGATGTAAGGGGAGACAAGCCCTCGATTGTTAGAACATCTCGGCGCTGTCTGACACCTGGAGAAGAAAACTCATTTTAGAGCACAAAACCGTAAGAATTGTTGAGTATTGGCAACGGTATATCGTGGGATGTATCCACCATTGGCGGAACTTGAATTGTGGGCGTCTATAGAAGATAATCCTTGTTCTGTAGATGTGATCTGGGTACATCCAAACTGAGAATAGAACTCCTGATTTGGCTCCATACAGGATAAGGCCGAGCTTTTAGACGAGGCAAACAGGTGTGCCATGAGTTGAGATGTAGATTTAAAACTGAAACCAGAGGGAGAGAGTCAGGTCAGACGCTGAAAGTTGCAAGATCGTCTTCTTGGGCAAAAAACGCGCCCTTGTACGATAACCAAGTGAGGTCCGGGCTGTTGCTTAGTATGCGCACTGTTCTAAGAGAAACTAACGACATAGGAGGTATGCTTGCATTTGAGTACATTTTTTTTATAATACTTAAGATTTTGTAATAGAAGGAAACTTTTCAGGTTTTAACAGTTTAGTTGCTTTTAAGTGTTTGTCTATCTGATAAACAGTTTGATAGAAGCTGTTTTGCGATGTATGTGTTTTCTAGTTGTAAATTCACGCTATTATTCAACTGTAAGACTGTGTGTTAAATATGTAAAGTAACTAAGTGATTTTATTAGAGGAATTCTAGAGCCGGCATTGCGCCTGTATAACAAGTGTGTAACGTTATTACCAAATATTATTATTTGTGTAGTGTTAAGTACTCGTAATATGTTATATTGCATTCTTGTGAGCCGTAAAAGTGGTCATTTTGAACCAGTGAGTTGTGTATAATTATTTCCATCATAGATAGAAGTGCTTTAATTTAAGTTTTCTCTCGCAGTGATGATGTAGGCTAAGTATTTATTTAGGAGTAATGAATGCATAAAATTGTTGTACTAAGAAAAGTTTAATGTAAGATTACACATACACAGACCTGCATGTAACACACATTAACACACATGGTCATTTAAGAAGCGCATCTACTAGCATATTTTCCACACCATGTGTAACAACCACACACAACATACACACACATAAACCACAACACAACCGATGGACATATGAGTGCAGGTACTTAGCATTATTTTACACACAAGTAAATTTAAAATTACGTAGATGAAGTTTTCCATTTAGTACGAAGCTAGTTTATATTTGTTTCAATTTATTAGTTCAGAGAGTTCTGGCATTCTGTCTTCTTTCTTCTTCAGTCCTTAAGTCCACCGACCGTCAAAGCAGTCAAGTGGCACATTACGCCTAGTTGCTTCCATAGTGGCAACAGCAGATTGGATTTTTCTTTGCCAATTGTTCCCATCACGAATCCCCTATGGCGACTTTAGGGGCAACGGCATAATCAATCCAATTGCTGTTGAATTCCGTAATCGAAGTGACATGGCCAAACGGGTGATCAGCCCGTTTGGTTCAGCATTCTGTGCTGGTTTATCGAAAGTGCAGTTACGTCATGAAAAATATTCTTACTGAAAATAAGCTTTGTTATATGTGTGAAGTTTGGAATCACTTACACAAAGTAAACTGGAGAACTTTACATTGTATTCTGTATGAAATTCATAACGCTAACTGATAGGGTTTCATGCAAATAAAACCGGGACCCCTGTCCATCAAGAGAGTTTTTCTGTGACGGCGGAACGTTGTGTGATAAGTAGGCCAGAAGAGAGTGACGACAATCATTACACACGAGCTGGTTCTATTCTATCTGCACACAAATCGCCTTCGCACTGTACAAAAATGTGAATTAATCGGAACAAACGATTTGATATTTTTAACAGTTGGAAAAAAAATATGATTAGTTATGGATCAAGAGAAAGTTAGTAAACAGTCTGTTAGTGGACATGAAAAAATCTAGCAAATAAGGGTGAATCTGTACAAGAAGTTCAAGTGGCAGCATATATCTTGCCCAACCTTAGATTGGGCCAATGAAACTCTCGTTTGGCATGCAGAAAGACTATAGTTTGACGAAAAGGCCACGAGAAAGGCAGCTGAGGCTAGTCACCTCATGGCTGCGCTTGAAACTTCTAGTATTAATCTCACATTACCTAAAGGACTGTATATAATAACCTTATTATTATCCTATAATATCAAATTATACGTTCACACTGTTAAAACCTCCAAAGGGAATATTACATTTTTGTGACAGTGCGAAGGCGATTGTGTGCAGACTGAATAAGAAATTCGTGTGCTATTGTTATTATCATCACTCTCTCTGTCCTACTTTCATACACACGTTCCGCCGTCATCAGATAAAACTTCTAGATGGACAAGGATTCCCGGTTTTATTTATGATAAAGGCTATCAGGTAGCGTAGGGAATTATACAGAAAACAATGTTGTTCTCAAGTTTACTTTGTAGGTAATTCCAATACTTCACACCTATAACCAAGCTATGTTAGGTATTTTCATTAATGACGTGTAAACACATGTTATCACAAACCGCTGACACGAATTGCCTGGTTCCAACTGGCTGATTCACCCGTCTTTGCCATTCACTTCGAGTTACTGGAAACAACAGCATAATGGATTGATTTGCGTTGCCCTCAAAAAGCCGCCATAGGCGTGATGGGAAACAATGGCAAAGAAAACCTATGCTGCTGTTTGCCCTATGACCGCCACTAGGCGTAATGGCCACTGACTCTTTGTCGGCCGGTGGCTAAGTGCTGAAGAAAGAATAAGACATAATGCAGATAAACCTTTCTCTGAAATACAATGAAACAAAATAAACTGAGTTCGTACTAATGGAAAATACATCATTACGTAATAGTATATATAATATTTAACATGTGTGAAAATATGCAAGTACCTGCACTCATATGTCCATGTGTGTGTGTGTATTTGTGTGGTATGTTGTGTGATGTTGTTTACTTCATGTGTGAAAATATGCTAGTAGATGGCGCTTAAAAGACCATGTGTGTTGTTGTGTGTTCATTGCAGGTCTGTGTAAGTGTATGTATCATACAATAAAAACATACATTAGTCAACATTTACAGCCTTCATACTACCCTTCTAAATACTAACTACATCATCCACGCGAGAGAAAAACTTAATTTTAAAGCCACTTCTATCATTTGATGAAATATTATACTCCAACTCACTTGTCTAAATGACCACATTTACGGCTCAACATGAATGCAATATAACTATTACGAAGTAACTTATACACTCACAAATAATAATAATGGTAATAACGTACACACTTGTATACAGCGCAACAATGCGGCACAAGAATTACTCTAATAAAAATCACTTAGTACTTAACATATTTAACACAACTGTCTTACAGTTGAAAATAAGCGTGAAATTACACTAGAAAACAGCATACATCGCAAATCAGCTTCTAACAAAACTAGTTATAGATATCCAAACACTAAAAAGCAGATAACTCTTAAACCTGATAACGTCTTAAAATACTAAATCTAAAGTATGTATTAAAATGTACTCAAATGCAAGCATACCTCTATTTCGTTAGATCTCTTTGCACAGGCGCCAACTATGCCAACGGAGCCCGACCTCACTTGGTTATCGTATACTATGGCCGCGTTTTGCCCAAGAAGAGGATACTGGCTACTTCTCAGCATCTGTACCTGACTCACTCACTCTGTTTCAGTTTAAATCTTACATCACCACTAAGCCTTGTTACACATGGATAGCCTCGTCAAAAAGCTCGCCGCAATCCCTGTAGGAGCAAATCAGGAGTTCAATGGCTCAGTTTGGATGACGCCGAAGATCCACATCTTAGAAAAGAATAATCTTCCTAGGACGCCCCTCAATTCAAGTTCCGCCCAATGGTGGTTACATACCACGTTATATCCGTTTTGCCCCTACTCACACTTCTTTACGGTTTTTGTGCTCAATAATGTGTTTATCGTTTCTGGTGTCAGACAGCGCCGAGATGTTCTAACAATCGAGGGCTCTGTCTCCAAATTACATCTGCTGCGCCTCATCACGTTTGTCTAACACTTCACGGATATCAAAGGTGTGTTTGGTTTTAAATCTCCCATTCCCGTGTGAGAAAGCCAACATATGAGCGACATAATAAACACCGTTAGACCAGATCGACATCTATTAACTGCCGACCAAAAATACACCTTTCTGGCAACCGGTCCATTTTGCTATTTGTAATGTTGCAAAATTTAACTTCAATTTAATCATCTTTAAAAGAAAAAAAACTGCATGTTTGTCTCAGTCAAATTTACTAACACATTCCAAAACAGAGCTATATCTAAAATATACTAGAATTCCACTGAGTAAATCAGGGGTGGGGGCTTTTTTAAAACGATCTGAAAGTAATACGTAGCTTAAATCATTCACAAAAGCGTCCGGCAGAATTACAGAGTTAACATACCACAGCCAAAGCAGTATGTGTTCTCACTTATACTGTTATACTTGTGAAAACTCCCTTTGTTAATAGGAAGTGTCATCACCATTTCTAATCTATAGCTCTGCCAGAGTAAATCTTGTGCGAACGTAGATACCTTTGAAGCCCATATTAGATACTCTAGAGTTTTGGCTACTGTTGGGCCACTACTGAAAAGCAGGAGAGGCAATACCGTCACAAGTACTGAGAAAAAGAGAACATCAGCACAAAGCATGGATAACAACAGAAACCATTAGCAAGATAGAAGACAGGAAAAACCAGAAAGCAGATTTAAACAGAAGCAAAACAAGAAGCTCCAAAAACCAAGCTCCATGAAGTGTCCATAGAAGCAAACAAATGAAGGTAATGAAAAAACATCAAAAGAGACAAGATGAAAATATATTGAAGAGTTTGGCAAGGGAAGCAAGATGAAGCTAGCAGCCAAAGGAAATATGGAGGACCTGTACAACAACCAAAAAGAAACTTTACAGGGAAATATAAGCAAGCAAATGGCCTCATAAAAGATAAAGAATGGAAAATTTCTTAGTAATAAAACAAGAAACAAATGTAGAAGATGGACAGAACATTTTGATGAACTTCTCAATAGACCAGCTCCAACTATTTCAACCATGACAATCCAGGCCAGCATGAAGAGGAGCTACAAATCAGCTGTGAACGACCAAGTAGAGAAGAAATAAAGAAAGCCATAAAGCTTCTGAAAGATGGAAAAGCAACTGGTTCCAGGATTGCATTTCCAGCTGAGGCCATCAAAAACAGATATTGATACCTCTACAGAGTTCTTATACAAAACTCACTTGTCAAAGTATTGAGGAGAGAGAGGAAAGATACCAAAAGCACAGAATGGAAGGACAGGTTATCTGGACGAAGTTGCCTATGAAGGTAATGAAATTTACAAGAGTGCACAAGTTATAGAGGATACAATGTTTACTATCGATGCCAGGGAAAAAGCATTAAATCAGAATCAATCTTTGAGGATTAAAAAGAGTCCTTAGACAAGAATACTGAGATAATGTAAAAGCCTAGTGTTTTCGACTCAAAACAGATCATTGTACAGACCATATAGCCATCAATGATACATAATAGTTGAACAATGTCTGGAATGAATATTCCACCGCTATACATCGGATTCGTGGACTCAAGAAACGGCATTTGAAACATTGTAGACTGGGAAATCACTTTGAAAAATTGAATGAGTCATTGTGACGATACCGGTTGTGAGATCTCAAGTCCACTCCGGGGATTGCATTCATCTTCCCGTACGAGGGATATTTTCTTTTTTTTTCTCTCTCCGTTTCTTTATTATGTGGCATATTTTATGCACCTTTATTTACTCTCTATGCATGAATCTATTGTAGGGGAATAGTCTGGAACACCTCCACTTCCTCTACGGAATCAGTATTTTGCCCTATTCATTTCCTTACACCCTCACTCTTCACAAACGGAGCATAGGCCTTCAACAATCACATGCCAAGTCCTCCTGTCACGTGCCATCATCTCAAGTTCTTTCCATGTTCTCCTCATCATTTTCACCTCTGTTTCCAACTCTCTTCTCCATGTACTTCTTGGTCTTCCTCTGCCTCTCTTGCCCTGGGGGTTCCAGAACAAGGCCTGCCTTGTAATGGTATGCCTTGTAATGTATCAACAGGTTTCCTCAGTGTGTGTCCTATCCATCGCCATCGTCTTCTTCTCATCTCTTGTTCCACTGGCACTTGTCTAGTTCTTGTCATCAGTTCCACGTTGGTAACCTTGTCATACCATTTAATCCCTCTATTCTACGCAAGCACCCATTTATGAAAGTCTGTAGCTTTTTGGTTGTTGTCTTTGTTGTTCTCCATGTCTCAGAGCCATACAATAGGACTGACTTCACATTTGAGTTGAAGATTCTTATTTTCGTGTTGGATTCCTATTTCTCTTGATCTCCATATGTTTCCCAATGCAATGAAAGCTCCTCTTGCCTTTTGTATTCTTATTTTGATATCGCTGTCTGTCCCTCCAACTTTGTCTATATTACTGCCAAGATATGTGTATGATTCTACATCTTGTCTTGGTGTTTCTTCAAGTTCAACCCTGTTATCATTACCTGCATTTATTCTCATTATTTTGTCTTTTCCCTGTGTATTTTCAGACCCAATTGCTGTGACCTCTCATCGAGTGTTTTCAATTTGTCCTGCATCTGATTACGGTTATGGGACAGAAGAGCCAAGTCATCAGCAAAATCCAGATCATCCAACTGCTTGTCAGAGCCCACTGGATTCCATTTCTGTAGTGTGTTCTCGATGATCTCATAACCCAATCTATTGCCAGCAAGAAAAGAAATGGAGACAAGAGGCATCCCTGTCTCACTCCTGTTCTTATCCCAAACGGTTCTGTAAGCTGTCCTTCATGAAGAACTCTGCATGTCATGTGTTCATATGTTTTCTTTATTAAATTAATGATCTTCAGGGGAACTCCATAATGCCGCATCAATTTCCAAAGTGATTCTCCTGTCTACACTGTCAAATGCCTTTTCGTAGTCCACAAATCCGATGTATAGTGGTGAATTCCATTCCAGACCTTGTTCAACTATTATTCTCAAAGTGGCTATCTGGTCTGTACATGATCTGTTTTGTCGAAAACCTGCTTGTTCATCTCTCAATTTTCTTGTCTATGGACTCTTTTAATCTCTCAAGGATAATCCTGTTTAATACTTTTCCTGGCACTGATATGTAACATTATTCCTCTATAAATTTGTGCACTCTTGTAAATTTCCCTTCTTAGGCAACTTAACCAGATATCCTTCCTTCCATTCTGCTGGTATTACTCTTCCTTTTCCCAGACTTTACAAGTAATTTATATAACATCTCTGTAGCCGTGTCGATATCTGCTTTGATGGCCTCTGCTGGAATGCCATCAGGTCCAGACGCTTTTCCCTCTCTTAGAAGCTTTATGGCTTTCTTTATTTCTTCCTTCGTTGGTCTTTCACCGTTAATTTGTAGCTCTTCTTCTGCTGGCTGGATGTCCGGCGGGTTTTGTGGAGCTGGTCTATTGAGAAGGTCCCCAAAATATTCTGGCCACCTCTTCATTTGCTCTTGTATATTGCTGAGCAGTTTCCCATTCTTGTCTTTTATGAGGCAACTTGTTTGCTTGTATTTCCCTGTTAGCTTCTTTGTGCTGCTATACAGTTCTCCCATATTTCCTTTGGCTGCAGCATCTTCTGCCTCTCTTGCCAACTCCTCAATATACTTCCTCTTGTCTCTTTTGATACTTCTTTTTACTTCTTTGTTTGCTTCTGTGTACACTTCTTGAGCCTTGGCTTTGGAACTTATGGTTTTGCTTGTGTTTAACTCTGCTTTCTTGTTTTTTCTGTCTTTTATCTTATTGATGGTTTCTGTTGTTATCCATGCTTTTTGTTGTCTTTCCCTTTTCCCCAGTATTTCTTTACATGTCTCCTTCCATACTGTTTTGACCTGCTGCCAATAGTCTTCTGTATTCTCTACATCTTCCAGCTGTTGGAGCACTTGGAATTTGTTGGATACTGTGACCGCAAATTTGTCTCTTGTTTCTTGATTTCTTAGCTGTCCTACATTAAACTGTTGTCTATAATTTTGCATAGTTGCATATCTCTTGAGTTTCATTTTTACTTTGGCTATCAGAAGATGGTGATCTGATGCCACATCTGCTCCTCTATATACCTTTACATCCTGCAATGATGATCTAAACTTCTTGTTTATGCATATATGATCAATCTGATTTTCTGTTCTATGGTCTGGTGATATCCATGTTGCCTTGTGTATTCTCTTATGTGGAAACATGCTTCCTCCTATAGCCAGTTGATATGAAGCACAGAAGTTTGCGAATAGCTCTCCATTTTCATTCATTACTCCTAGCCCATGTTTTCCCATGACTTCTTCAAATCCAGTGTTGACTGTACCTATCTTTGCATTCATGTCACCCATCAAAATTGTGATGTCTCTTCTTTTTACTTTATCCATAATTTCTTGTAGTTTAGTATAAAATGCTTCTTTCACAGACTCTTCTTTGTCATTAGTTGGTGCATAACATTGGATGACATTTACATGAATTTTCTTTTTAGCTGTTTTCAAAGAAGCTGTTATTATTCTGGGTCCAACAGCTTCCCCTTCAATTAGTGCTTTCTGTGCTTCTTTAGATAACATAAGAGCTACCCCTTCACTGTGGTGTGAACTTTCGTCTTCATGTCCTGAGGACAGCACCAATTCACCTGTGATGAGTTTCTTCCTGTCTACCCCCTTCCACTTTGTTTCACACATTCCCAGAACCTCGATTTTGTATTCCCTCATTTCTGCTGCTACTTGCGCCACTTCCCCTTGTTCGTTTAATGTCCGAACATTCCAGGTGCCAAATCTGGAAGTTCTCCTAGAAGAAAGAAGGTTAGTCAGCAACACAGACTCCTTTCGGCTTTCTCTGTGTTGCATCATACGTCTCCCCGCGAGAGGACCTTCCCCTGTCTTGGATGGCTGTGTTTTATTTTCTTTATTTGACTTGTCCATATTTGTTGAAGTTTTTTGTGGTTTAAATTTTTTTTACAGGATGGTGTAACCGGCCCCATGCCCAACCCTCCTTAGTCGCTTTTTACGACATGCTTGGTAGGGGACAGTGTTACTATTCTTTGCTCCCCTTCCGGGCTCCGGTAACACACGGGTGAAGAAAATTGTCCACCACTGACTTAAATGCTAGCCATGCTGCTTTTTCCTTGCCATGCAACACGCAAAGAAACTCGTCATCATGAAGACGTTTTCGAATTTGCGGACCAACAAATACTCCCTCTCTTATTTTAGCTTCACTCAGTCTTGGAAATTTTCTGATGAGGTATTTGAAAGCCTCATCTGTTTTCTCCATTGCCTTGACAAAATTTTTCATGAGACCCAGCTTAATGTGCAAGGGTGGCAACAAAATCTTGCTGGTGTCGACAAGTGCTGGGTTCTCAACGTTCTTACTGCCAGGCTGCAATGACTGCCTGATTGGCCAATGTCTTCTGATGTAATGGTCACTTCGTGCACGGCTATCCCACTCACAGAGAAAGCAACAGTACTT
The DNA here is from genome assembly GCA_024509875.1 of Oreohelix idahoensis. Lineage (NCBI taxonomy): Eukaryota > Metazoa > Mollusca > Gastropoda > Stylommatophora > Oreohelicidae > Oreohelix > Oreohelix idahoensis. The sequence goes on from JAMPIV010014739.1 coordinate 46,642, forward strand.
GGTGTATCCACCCTGTAGTCCAAGCAAAAGAGCGACCACTTTTAAGTCACCGCAAAGTGACCAATGATGATGATCGTAGTTTATACACTTCAAAAGCTGCTTAATGTTTTCATAAGTTTCTTTCATATGAACTGCGTGACCAACTGGAATTGACGGTAACACATTACCATTATTCAACAAAACAGCTTTAAGACTCGTCTTGGATGAATCAATGAAAAGCCTCCACTCTTCTGGTATGTAATTGATTTTGAGGGCTGCCATTAAACCAGAAATGTTGTGGCACGCAGAAAGGTCACACTCTTTGAAAAAGAATGTAATAAGCGGCTTCTGGCGGTTCCTATACACAGAAATTGTAACATCTTCTGCCAGGAGATTCCACTGTTGCAATCTGGAACCCAAAAGCTCCGCCTTGTTCTTCGGTAAATTTAGATCTCTTACAAGATCCTTCAGTTCACCTTGGGTTATTAAGTGTGGTTTAGTGGATGTAGTTTGCTCAAAATCTGGGTCGCTTGAGGTTGATGGTTCAGGACCACCAATGTCCTCTTCTTCATCAGTGGAAGCAGCTGAAAATGATTCTGGCACTTTGGGAACTGGTAGGTCATCGCCATGTGGTACCGGACGTATTGCAGAGGGGATGTTTGGATATTCAGAGTCCATTTATTCTTCTTTGATATGCCTTCCCCAATTGGAGGGACCATGCAAAAGTAACAGTTGTTGAGATGATCAGTGGGCTCTCTCCAAATCATTGGGACTGCAAAAGGCATAGCTTGCCTTTTGCCAGTCAACCACAGTTTAAGATGTGCTGCACATGTATTGCAGCATATGTGTGGCGCCCAGCTCTTATCTTGATCTCCTATTCTGCAGCCAAAATACAAACTGTACGCCTTCTTAATCACTTTAGTTATATTTCGTTTTTGTGATACAAATGTCACTTCACCACATATATAACAGAAATTATTAGCACTGTTCACACATGTCCTAGGCATTTCTAACTACGATACTTTTGATGAGGACAAATGCACTAACTAATGGCAAAATTTTATCAGAGTTAAGATAGTTATACACAAAGGTGATGTAATCATAGGTAGGATTGCATCATCAACTTCTAGTTACATTTTTATTGGTCATTAGAATAAATTATGCAGTCGCCCACAACAGTAGCGTCATATATATAAATTGGCCGTAATTAAATAAACTAGTAGCATATATCTTGAAAACTAGAGCCAATCAACATTTTTTAATGTCATTTTCGTTTTCAGCACACCAAAATTAGTTAAGATCAGCTATTTTCATTTCTGGTACATTTTGGTTGTTGACTAGTGTAATAACTGTGGACTTAAACGGTCGCTAATTTGTCTGGTCTGCCCTATAATACGCTTAATTTGTTTCCGGCAATATCGGAAAGAAAACAGAGCAGATATATGACCGGAAACTGGTGATGCAATCGAGCACGCGACCAATGCACGTGACCGGGAGACGCAATTAGTGAATCCCTCTCTGGGGTTAATTCGGTATAGCAAATACCCACACCCCCACGAACATCATTCTAGATTTTCTGCGTGGGCTAACATTTTGTATATAAGAACTAAGCATATTCGAGGACCAGACATTTTCTTCGAACCACGCTGAGAGAAGAGGACTCCAAAGTGTATTTTAAGCTTTTCTTGTACCAAAACTGAAATCTCAAAAGTAAGGAAGAAAACCCTAGTAGCATAGTTACTGTGACAAGAAATCTTCCCCAACTTAATAGAGCTAGGATTTTGTAGCTAAACAGTTACAAGTTGTTCAAATATGGGAAGACTGGATCTATTCCAATACGTGTATCAACATTTTGTGCAGAGTCTGCCAAACTCTTTTTACAGAAGGGTTTCTAGTAGTCATTTCTGGACACCAATCGTGTGAGGCGGTTCTAGAATACATTCAGAGGCGACACCTTTGTGAGATCTACGCTTAAAACTACACTAGCAATAACCCGTCAAACTTGACGGGTTTTTAATTATAAAGTGCTGTTTCCGTTCCTGGATGAGCAGATAGAAGTATGTGGTGGATTTGATGTTATGAAGTGTTGTTAGGTATTATTATTGTAATAAATGAGATTAGCTATGAAGGTCCCTGAATTTACCCAATAGTATTGTGAACTTTTCAGGGTACCTTTCCGCTACCACCCCTTTTATCTTATTCTTCTTCTTCTTCTTCGTCCTGAAAAGGACGGTGGTTGCGTTGTGTCTGTTTGCGCCTAAGCTGTGATATCTGCACCTTTCGGTCGACACATCCGACTTCTGCACGGCATTTTTTAAGGACCGGGTTTGCCTTCCCATTTCGATCCATGCTCGCTCAGCCAACCTGCACTGCTGCAGACTGTTTCCAGGACCACCACGTGGAGGTGGAGCACGGTCTTGACCAGCTCTGGTTCGCTGGTCCTGATGCAGGCAGTCAAGCTATGAGTCGCTGACTGCATTCACTATTGCTGCATCTTGGGGTCCCTTATCTTATTCAAAATGTATTTATATTATTATATTAAATGACTTCGTGTAGTGTCTAGGGTTATGAAGGTAGAGTGTAATGTACAATAATCGATAAACATACAAACAAATAGTTTATTATTCACAACAGCACACAGTACTACCACAACAACATACAAACGACACTTTAAAAGGCTATCTTATTTAAGATTGTGGTTGAAATTTGTGTAAATATGATTTTTACAATTTATTATCCTGATTCTAATTTATTTTGAACCAGGACTGACAATCAAAATTGAAATCAAAAGAATCATTTACATCAGTCAAATAGCACAGTAGATCTTCTGTCCATACATAAAAATATTATTCTATTATACGTCTGTAGTTGTATTTTCCTACTTTAAGGTAATACTGGTAGTACTCTTAGGTTGTTGTTTAAAATCACACCCTTTTAGTTATGCCTGTTTTCGTTTGTCTCTTGTGGGACTATTAAATATTTGTCCCAGTTTTATTCACTGTCACTTTATATTCCTTTTTAAAGTTCTGTTTGTTGAGCTTTCAGGTGCCGAACATGAACTTAACTTGGCAGTAGAATACAGGTATAACGTTTCCTCTGCTCGCTTGACAATCTGTTCCCTGTTTGATAGGCAATGGCCACTAGCATGGGCTCGCAGTATACCGACAGAGTCCTGAATCAATCAGTTTTCAAGCGTTTGGTACCACATTAACGTCAGTACCCAGGACCTCACATTTGTCAATGAAATACACAGAGACGATGACTGACACAGTTTCGATCTGTTTTATTGTCCAGGCTGCCTAGAAATTGTATTTGAAAGCAGTCCTGATCTCATCAATCGCTGGTAGAATTTTTTTCAAGAAATGCGTCCCCCCTAACGCTTGTTCTGACAATATCGACTCAGTTGGCCAATCACTATTAATATTACAGTGTAAACAGTCTTTTCAAAAAATATCATTCAAACCTTTCCTACGTTACTAGGCTATTTATGTTTATTCAAAGGTCAGCCAATAATATTTCGTCTCACTTCAAATTCCACCCAATCGGATTCACTGTACTATCTTAGCCTATCTGTCACCTACTTTTTTCCCAAAAAATATGCGATCCAATCTAAGCAGATATGACCTGACCTGACAGTATCTCTGATCTCTATGTATTGTTTTATCATTATTTGATTAGTTAAGGGACTATTGAGATAACCAACAACATATTCTTGGTCAAGACCGAAAGAGCTAAGCTCCAAACGCAAGGCGCATTTCATTGCATTTCTCCTCCAAAAAGTAAAACACATCTCTGATGACGAAATTTCTGAATATCAAGATAGAAAATCTTAAACATCAAAACTGAACCTTTTGTAGATCAAACGTTATTATTTTAAACCTTGTTATTCCAATTTTTTTCCGTAACTAAATATACTTGTTTATATATATAAATCCCTAGTTGGAGTTTATAGCCTTGGTCTGGAGAAAGTTTATTTTTGCACCCGTACGAACTCTCTCTCTCTCTCTCTCTCTCTCTCTCTCTCGCTCTCTCTCTCTCTCTCTCTCTCTCTCTCTCTCTCTATATATATATATATATATATATATATATATATATATATATATATATATATATATATATATATATTATATATATATATATATATATATATATATATATATCTTGCTGAAGTTCCTTGAGCTGGGGGCTAATCCTCTCCAGCCTGTTGTCAATATAGCTACAGAAGAACGGCGGAGATAAAAACTTTGCAGAAGCAAAGATCATTCAGCCTCAGTAGTTGCCATCCTCTAATTCTGCAAGGCTCCCTAAATAGGAACCCAATCCTCGTATTCATTTCACTGCTTTGAGCAAAGGTCACGACATTTTATAAACTCATCCTGTACTCTAATTTCTGGCCAACATTCATGCACCACTACCGTAGATCAGAGGAGGAAATGTCACAATGTGATTAATTTCCAACTCTGCATTCCCACTGCCCACGCTCTGCACTCCCTGCCAAGGCTGATGATGGCTTTCTGGTAGTTTGTCCAGTTCTTACATGATTTATACCACTCTTCCTCTTTGTGTATATTTTTTTCAACCGTGGTTACCTGCCTAATCGTAGCCTCTACCTGTGCCATCTATTTCATCCCTCTCTTTATTCTTGTGTAGCCGGAGTTACTAGTCAAATGGAAGTAACGTAGAGAAACATAGACGGGTGTAGAGTAGATATAAGGGTTACATCCCTTTAGGTCATTAGGTGGATTAAGCTGTCAATATAGAATTGAGTAAGTAGTCACGTGGAAAAATAGGTGAACTGTTTATGTGCGGGAAGACATTTAGTTCTAGATGGTTCGAGGAAAGTTGTCTTTGCCAATCAGAAGTTATGATTTAATCAGTAGGTTTTGAAATGTGAAAGAGTGTGCATCGTGTCAAGAGTTAGTCCTCGAGAGGTAGAAACAACCTAGTTGGTTGTTCATCTGTAGTTACAGACTTTACTACTCGTAATGCCCTTTCTTTTTGCCACTCATATGATTTAGAGATTCAAGCAGTTCAGAGTGCACATTAAGGTAGTTCTCGGGTTTAGTAAGATTTTCAGTATACTTTTGGTGAGAACTGTGAGTTTTCTGTACACCAGGTACGTGTTGAAATAAGACCTGTAATTGTAGTGTTGAATAAGAATAGACTTGGGATAGACAGAACAGTAGTATGAAGTAGAGTAGAAACTTGGTAGACGTTAACATCCCTGGCGGTAGGCCAGTTTCGTATAGAAGTACCAAGATGCGTTGAAAACTGAAAACTGAAGTGGAGGAATCTGCCCGATAATAAGCAAGAGTAAGGTAAAGGTATTCTCATCGTAGATGCTGACGTAGGGGAGTGAATCGTTATAGACTTCACTATACTAGGTCCAACATCGAGAGGTGGATTGACCAGTTCCCTTCTTCGCTGCTTTTTCCTTCCTTAACTCAACAGCAGAGTCATTTATAGCTAGGTAGACTGAAACGTGATAATACCGTGATTCGAACCCGGCCCCTTTACCGCGAGAGACCAACGCTCTAACCACTCTGTCAATCGCACGCTCCGTAAGAGTATAGGTGTTTTTAAAATTGTCACTGAAAACTGCCGCAGAAATCTTAATGACAGGGAAAAACGTTTAGAGACAGTGTTTTCACAGATCATTAATAATAGAACCTAGGAGTTCAAAGAAGCAAAGACCTACATTTCTTATGAGCAATAACATAAGAGAACAAGTAAAAAACTGTTACTACTGTGTCACATAACGTCTGAACATGCTCTTTTGTGATCTCTCATACCTTCAGCCCTCCGGCAGTATCATTTCTTCTTCATTTTTCTCTCCGATCGAATTGTTATTTGGAAATGTTTGCCCTTTCATTCATTATTTTGCTCTATGCTGAATCTAGAAGGGTGAAGTCTCTAACACCCCACTCCCCTACGGAAGTATCTGCTATGGGACTATCTTTATCTCTTACATTTTTGCTTTACCACTCCTCAGACTTATTTACGTTCCGCCAGGTGAACTGTGGTATTATCGTAACAATGCCCGGTCATTTTCACCGGTCAGCGGTAATACGTTTATCTCATTGAATCAGTTTGACCACCTGTGATAATAGACGATCCACGTTGGACAACCATATTGTTTGTCTGAGCGGCCGACGACCCTTTTGTTTGACTGTCAACACGAACACACAGGCGAAAATGAGATAATAGTTTCACGGGCCCATCCCTGTGTGTGATCATCGCAGATAATCTGTCTGGCCAGACAACGTTGGCGGAAGATTTTACGCCTGGTAATCAGTTCATAGATGTGTTTGTGTGCAATCGGAAGTCTTACGAATTATTAGAAAGAAAGCACGCGTTGGAATATTAAATGTAATAATTTAAACACGCGGGGGGGATTATGAATTTAAACAACCCAACCCACAAAGTGCAAAAGAGCTTACGGTTGGATTCAAGTGAGAACCGGAATAAACATTGAATTTCATTGGAAATTTCGGCGGAAGTACCATCTGTGATTTGAACTGAGGTGGGAAATATAATCTAGCGAAAATCAAAGACACAGAACACAGAGACTGCATCGCACGTCACACTAGAAACTCCCAAAAAGCCAGAAAGAGAAGGATCGGACAAAGAATTCCATACTAATAAGTGACAGATCGAAATATTTGGGAAACTTAAAACCTTAAAAGGTAAGCCCGTTTTTATAAATACAAGACTGTAAACTTAAGGGGCCAGGACTTTAAATACAGAGTCTGGACGCCTAAAGGTATTGGATCACCCGTTAAAGAGGAATTTTTACAGTTTCCCAGACCAAGTGTATCACAGAACACCCGTCATAAGAAGGAATTACTATACTTTCCCAGACCAACTGATTCGAGAGCATATGCACCGAAATTGCTCGTGTCCATCCGAAACCTGTGCGAGGAGATTGTGTATAACCTAAAAATTTGGGGAAAGTTGTGAACATTTCTTTTACAAATGTGAATTAACATGTTTTCTTGCTAAGTGGTTATATATGAGGCTGGCAACCTCAACATACGAAAATAGTATATTCATAAACCGCTACAGCAAGCGTTGGTGATTGTTTCTGGTTAGTCGTTCGGAAAACCCTAAAGCAGAGGTGACCTCAGTCTCCAACTGGAGCAGTGATGAGTGATGATTACATCACATGTGCCTCACGTGTAGCATATCATTTTGTGAGATATATGTACCTTGTTAATTTTAGTTTAGGCACAAATCATTATTCGCGTTGTCCAGACAAATTTTCCCAGTTAATACCCAGATGAATAGTGGTGATTTCTATTCATATTTCCTGGGTTGCACAGTGTATACTCAAGAATTTAATTGTTCTGAGAGATTAACATTGGTGGGTGCACAGTGAGAGGATGCGCCTGTTAAGCTTCCAACTCAGTGTACTTGGCAAAGGCATTTGTTTGTCTATTTTTCCAAAAGTACGTGGCTACAAGCATCAGACGGTTTAGTACTAACGTTACGACGCCGCTAGTATGTGGAGAAGTGCACTCATCACCAAAAAGAAGTGACGGAAACCACGGCGACAGGACTCATTTGAGTTAAGTTTTCGTGTAAAATAGGCGAAAGCAACGGACTCTGATAAATCCTCACCTACGTCTCAGTGACGAAAACTTGTATTAACAGCAACTTCACCAATCTTTCCATATTCATTTTAACTGTTAAAGACTAATTCATTATTAAAATTGTTAAATGTTGTTTTAAAACTACACAATCATAGTCGCTTGTTTTTTTAATATGTATGAAAGCAAACGTATGAGCCAGAGTATTATATATATATATATATATATATATATATATATATATATATATATATATATATATATATATATATATATATATATATATATATATATATATATATATATATATATATATATATATATATATATATATATATATACCTAGACATATATTTACCTCTAAACAGAGCTATACCATTATAAGAGGAATTCGTTGAATTAACTCAGGTGGGGGCTTGAACGGGCTAAAAACCATTGCTTAAATCCTTCACAAAAGGCGACGGACTGATATAAGTTAACCATTGCTCAGCGCTATGCCGCATGGTTCTTGACTTCTGAATTATCTTGTGAATACTCCCTTCGGATAGAAGCGCCACTACACTTCTATCTACATGTCTGCCAAGAGTAATCTTGTGCGAAGGTAAACACCTTTGACGACCCATTTAGATACTCTTGAGTTTTGGCCATTGTTGGACCACTACTGCAAAGCAGGGGAGGCAATCAGTGACATACGGGTCACAGCAGAGTGACATGTCATCTGTTTATAAGCTAAAGATAGGACTCACTGCTGGTAAGTGTGTCTCTGGCATCGGTACAATGACTGCTCAGCTTCTGCTACGAATATGCACAGAGGAACAGAGAACGCTTAAATGGCCGTCAACGGTACTTGTTCAGGACAAGCAGTTTTGAAGATTCCAGAAACTTGCGGCTGATCTCTGTTTATCTTCACGCATATTCAAAGGGAAGTCTGTGTGTGTTGGAAGAAGGATCAAGAGCTAACAGTACACATCTATCAGTGCATATCATTAACAACAGATTCACGCATGCGAGAGAAAGCTAGCAGACTGTCGTGAATTCTGATTCATGTGGTGGATTTGATGTTAAGAAATGTTTGTTATGTACTCTTAGTGTACTGAATGAGGTCAGCTGTGAAGGTCCCTGAATATAACAAATATGATGGTAAGTTTACAGGGTACCTTTCTGCTACCACCTCTATGATCTCATTCAGACTTATTCTTTGACTAGAATGTATGATGACTACGTTTGGTGTCTAGGGTAATGAATATGTAGTGTAATGTGCATTAACCAACTGAACATATAAACAATTATTTTATTATCCAACACAACACAGCAGTACTACGACAATCACATACAAACTACACTTTAAAAGACTATCTTTAGTAAGTCAGTGGTTGAATTTTGGGTAAAAGTTAAATTTTTACCATTTATTGTCCTAGTTCTAGTTTGTTTTGAATCAGGACTGACAATCAAAAGTGAAATCAAAAGAGTTATTTACATCCATTAAATAACACCATGGATCTTCTGTCCATAATACAAATGTTATTATATTATAAGTGTGTAGATGTAGTTTTCTAACTTAGGTTAATACTGGTATATAATGGTAGGTTGTTGGTTAACATCACGCACTATTGTTTGTTTTCTTTTCATTTGACACTGGTGGAATTTTTTATTAATATTCAGTCTTTATGTTAAACTAGAGGTTGAGCTTCCTGGTGCCGAACAGGCACTTATCTTCGAAGGATAACACCAGTAGATCTGTTCATAGGCTCGCTGGACAATCTGTTTCCCTTCTTGAAAGGCAATGGCATCCAGCATGTGCCCGAAATATGCAAACAGTGTCAGGAATCAAACAGTTTCCACGAGCCTGGTACTACGTTAATGTCAGTACCAAAAAACCCACAAATTTCAATGAAATATACACAAGCGAACGATGACTGGCAAACAATTTATGGCACACTTTAGATCTGCCTTGTCCAGACTGCTTTCTATAGGTTTGAAAAGCACCAGCCTGCTCTCATCGCTCCTTGTTCATCAGAAAATTTTTTTCAAAATGGCAACGAGCAGTCTACGTTTCCGATAATATATAATGTATGGGCCAATGGGACCATGAACTCATTTATTCTGAATCAAACTTTAAAAAAACAAACTCTCAAACTACTATGTTTACTACTGCAAATATATTTTTAGTTTTAGGTCAACCAATCCTATTCCGCCTTCCTTTAAACTACTGCCAATCAAATTACAGGTACCTTTTAGTCCTCATTTCCCCAAAAGCTTTTTTCAAAACATGCTATGAAAAAAATAAGCAGGCATGATTTTTATTTTCGTCAGTCCGTCTTACAATACATAGTATTTTTGCCAATATCTTGGTTATTTATTGTACTAGTGCTTAACTGACACCATATTATTGCTCAGGAAATCATAAGGCATTCGAATATATAATTTTTATGGCCCTATGTATTATGGTTCATAATTCCATATTTTTTTCTATGTTAGTCGTTCAAATCTAGAAACTGCCACCTGTTCAATTCTTCTTACAACTATTTTCAAACTAAAAACGAGAATCGTCCGTAGTCCGTTAGAATTACGTCATTTTTTTTATAAGAGCTAAGGCTGTCTGCGTGACCAAATTGACGAACATTTTTTAGTTTTTGTATCGTAATTTGAAAATCGCCCAAGGCTATGTCGCTCGAGTTGGCTTTTTGAAATCAACGCGAGACGGCGTACCCTAGGCTTCTGTCTTTCCATTCCCTCCCCTCCTTTTCTTTTATTCTATCACTCTGTCGTCTTGAACTTGCAAAAGTGTTACATTTAATCTCAAGGACGAATTTGAAAAGACAGTATCCTTCATTCGGCTATTAGGCGTATCAAAACCCGCATACCGGCTGGCGTGGGGAAGAAGACGCTGGACTCAAATTTTATTTTCTATCTTATTTTTGACTTATGCACTATAATATTATATTTAGCTATTGTATTTAGAATATCGTCACAATTCACAACACTCCATTCATACCAAAACGGTGCACCATACTAAATAAAGTGTAGGCTAGGACCAATGAAACGGCATCCTTATTCGCGTATGTTTACAAACGTTTAGGCATCAACATGGCCGGACTCCATATCTGTGTTACCTAGTTGGAATTGGAGATAAACTACAGAATTGTGAGCAAAGTACCGAATGGAAGAGGTCAGTAATTCTATAATGGAACTGTGCCTTTATAAGAATGTGCAAAGATTTCCACGGAAAGTGTTATAATAACAGAGAAAATTAGAGTGGAATGCATCGAGACATCAGGCAAGTCGAAAATGTTGCTGTTTAGGCTGCGCCTATGAAAAGAGGGACGAAGTAACGGAAAAGACAATTATCTAGAAAGATAAAGAAGAATCCAGGGCGTACTTTAAGCCTAAGATGAAGGGATTCGGTCCAGGAATAAAGGAGATATGAATATTTCTAATTTTCCATAAATGCACAACTTGACAGAATCATGCCTGCATTTGAGGACGTGAACATACTTCAGTCTTATTGTTCTCCGAGACATTCGGCCCTGACCTATATAAGAACGTGCCCACCTTCTAAGCTTGTCACAAAAATTCAAACTACAGCGAGAGCGCCAGTTCTGTCAGAGAGACTCCGTTGCCTTCTGCATCTGAGAGCAGACTGATTAGCCATTAACAGCTCGACTGTATGTAATTGAGGGTAAGAAAGAATGTATAAATTTATATATATTTCTAATTAATTAATCAATCAAATTATGCTTTAGGAAGTGTATAACTGTGTTATAAACCACTGTGTAATTATTGGAAGCAATCTAAGCCTGTGTATATTCAGATACATGAGAATGGAAGCGGAAAGTGTGTTGACAGTTTTAGAAACGCATTTAAAGAATTAATTTTTGAAGGAATGGAACACACACAAGGAACGAAGGAAAGAATGAAAGTACTGGAATTACTATATTGATTAAGATTTTACATAGTGTTTTCCACAAGGCCTAATAACTTATGGGGGCGAATCATGGACAGATAGCTGTAATCAAGGAATTGGAGAAAGACTGTATTCACAGTGAAATAAATTGTGTTATTACTGATTTATTATGCCCTGTGCGTCTACTTACACACTGTCTGAAACTGTCTCTTATCACCTACATCTGTGGTAGAGGGGTAGAGATAGACAGTACAGTGGTTAACCAATTATATTTCAGGTTACATCCTGTAACAGACATGTACCTTTAAGGAGCCAGACTCAACTGAAGGAGCTAGTGGTGCAAGAGATCTATAAGTCTAGAGGGACAGCAACATAGTTACCTAATGCCTGGAAGAATCACATCTGACCGTTTCTTTTGTGGTAAAGTGGGATGTTATAAATATTTATAGGGGACTTAGTGTACTGACTGAGATCAGCTGTGAAGGTATCTGTATCTAATAAGTGTGGTGTATTACAGATGACCTTACTTGCTACCACATTTATACCTCAGTCAGAATTATTCTGGAATATTGTGATGACTACGTTGAATGTCTAGGGTTATGATAATGATTAAGTGTAAGTCACAACAACAACAGACAGATAAATAATTTAATTTATTCCACAACACTTTACACCACTGTGACACTCACACACATATAACACTCTATAAGACTATCTTAAATGAGTCACGTGTTAAAGTTTAAAAATATATGTATTAATTCCTTTCAATAATAGATATCCTGATTCAACTACACAGTGAACCAGGAATCACAATCAAATGTAATTACAAGTTGTATGTACACAGTTTATATATATGATCTTTGTATTGACATATTTTATTATTATTATTCTATGTGTGTAATTTGTGAAGTAGTACTATGAAGTAATACTGGCTTTTCAAGCTAGGTTGTTGTTTGTCATCATGACTTCAAGTGTTTACTTATGGTGGAAATCGTATTGGGAAAAGTTCACAGTTCCTGTCAATTGAAACAATTTATTGTCCCTCTTTAATTCTTATACTGTCAATTTTAGAGGGGGCACATAGGATTGAGCTGCTCTGGCCACAGAATCTTATCTGCTGTGATGGCGGCAGGAAACAGTCTCCTCTACTCGATTGCTTCATTGTGTTCTTCAGACCTCTCACTGGTCGCTATCTGGACCAAGGGGTATGCTATCAGCCTCTGGATTCAGCACAACTCAGACCAGGTGCTGCTTCAATAAGTTATGACCACGGTCCCTGAAACAAGAAGGTTGTACCTCCTACTTCAGAACTAATTTATAATCTATTTCCACACTGAACACAATACATAACAAACACTGAGTTCAGAGCGGTAGGCCAACTGCTAGCTTCATCTGAAACAATTTACACCAGTATTCTTCTCCTTAATGGTTACTACGCCTCTGCAATTCCAGCATTATTTCCTTCTAGTCAATAAGATAGGTGTCAGTGTACTATTTGGCGATCCCATGCAGATATACTTCTCTCCGACAAGTTTTGTTCAGGTTGGAGCAATATCTAGGCTTTGCCTCATGTTTGCTCTGAACCACACACATATACAGACATAAATTATCAATTCACATTCAATTTTCATCAAAAAGATATCAAATATGTCAATCTTACCACAATTCATGGAAATAATAAACAAATACGTTGACTGGCGATGAATAATGGCACAAATTCCGATCTGCCTCTGTCCCAGGCTTTTATTTAGAAAAATATGCACTGGATCTCAACGCACTGTTTCTTAGTAAGTTTATTTTAAAATGTGGCACTGAACAGACGCTCCTCATTGACTATATCAACGGGTCTAGCCAATAGGGCCATGTTTACAAAGCTTTTGAAAAAATTTATCCTTCCTACGTTTCCCCTAACAACCAAAAATAGTATTTGCAGTCCGACTAATCATGTTTCGCCTTACATATGCTTCCCGCCAATCAAATAGGATGTAACATGGTGGCCTATTTCCCGTAAAATGGTGGTTTCAAAACATGCCACTGTGCGATTATGATTTGGTGCTGTCCGACATCCTCACTATTTTCTTTTGGCTATAATTTGTTAATTCCTAGACTATTTGCGTAACACTTAACATATTCTTTGTCAGCAAGTCCTAAGTAACCCAAATATATAAATTTAATGGAGCCAAGGGGCTGCGTTCAAAATATGCATTTTCTTCTACCTCCCGTTCACTTCGATACGATGTGGTGTCTGGGTACTGTCATGCTTTCAGACATAAAACAGTATAATGTCATGTTTACTAATAAGCATTAAACAGGTTTTTAAACCTAACCCTCGTATGGGTAGTGTTTTTTATCACTGTCTATTTGAAAAAAAGTTAGTGCTTCATGCCTTACGCGTGGGGGTGGCATTAATTTTATATCGCGAGACGCGTGTTAGTGTTGCATGCGTTCCTGCTTTCAGCCCTCACTCTCTCTATCCTAATTCCATCTGTCCTTCCGTTTATGTTAACGTAGTGTATAAAATAAAATTAATGGAATATTAATCTAGGTCATTACGCAGTGTGTCTAGCTCAAGATTTTCTTAGAAATATAGTACACGTTTTATTGTTTTGTTGAAACGCGTGTATTGATGCAGTAGGCTTTACTAGTAAACGTGAAAGCGTGAGAATATGCAGACGAAGCAGAAAAAGGGGATCTCGAGTACAGTCATTGTGACAGCACTGTTCTTTACCATTCTTCTTTCCCTTTTATTGAATTTAGGTGTTAGGCTTTACATTTACCTTTTAATTTATATATGTGGATTTAGAATGTTTCAGGACATCTTTCCAGAGCAGTATTGTGAAAGACTCCAAGACAAGAAGTGAAGATAAGTAGCCATTCAAGGCTACTGACCAGTGTTTAACCAACTGTACCACAATCAATCAAATAAGACAGTAGGATGAAAAGTCAGTGCATCTAGATAGGCAAATTCATAAATCAGTGATTGACTTTATTTCATTAACTGTGAAGAACCCTTATTGATCCTAACTAAAGACAGTATACCACAAGATTAAGTTCAGCCAGGAAAGGAGAACTGTCCTTAGAAATATACAGACTGTAGATATTTTTGAATATTTGACAAGTGATTTTATTAATTTTATACCTCAATCAATTTTGAGTTCAGTGAAAATTTCACAAAGAAAAGAAAACTTGTACAAAATAAATTGTAAATTTTACCAACAGACTTACTTGGATTATTTAACTTAAATTTCAGTTCTTGTTGGTTAACAGTTTAGTTTAATACCCCTAGCAGAGCCTAACGCTATAAACAGAGGATGATCTTGAGAGGAGCATTTAGGAACCTAGGATAATACACTATCATCGTAACTAGGAACTTATACAGCTTGATCTTACCTTTGATGTCAGTACACCCTTACTCTTTTCAGAGAAGGGGGTATTTCTTATAAGACCAGACTATTATCTGGCACTATCCTGGTATCACCTGATACAACTTTGTGTCCATGATATCTTTCATTTAAAACTATACCAACCTCTCGTGACACAGACATTCTCGTTCATCTTAGTAGAAAGAAATACCACACATGACTTCTATAGCTGTAACATATGCAGCCACCAGCGCAGTGATCAATGTGTACTAACTATGCTTCCTACTGTGATCAAGAAATGAGGGCCACATAACGCCTTGCCCCCATGTGCTGTAAAACAAAATTGCGGGAAACATTTAACACGATCGTGGCTGATATAGTCAGTATTTGTAAAGGGGTATCGTAAACACACTCTATTGTATCATATTACAAATGTAAATTAGTGTGAACTCAGTCTACACTAACTTCGGTCCTTGAAGCGTGTCAAATAAATTTGTCGTGACATTAATGTTTCACGGTATGTACGTGAACGCCTACAGTCTGTGTAAAGGTATAGTCATATCATTTTTCATTACAGGTCAACCTCAGTGATCATGTATTGATCGTTACGACAATCATCAAGATCGTGCGAATTGAGTAGCTCGAATTTTGAGCACACATTCCGTACTTCCCCTCACAAAACAATGCAAAATATACGTACTAGCGTACCATACCGGTCACTACAATACAGACAGAAGACAGACATACAGACACAATGATATTACTAACTTCTAGCTATTCCATTCATATCAATGAGTGTGTGAGGGTGGGAGGACAAAAGAGGCAGTCATAGATGATCATATGTTACTTACTTACTTACTTAATCGTTCCCCTTCTACCGTGAGGTGTAGTTTCTTCTACATCGATAATAAGATTTCTTTCACTCTTCCTACCATTCTACTTTCATTTTTCACTCTATATCCCGTGTAAACTGCAATATTTGGTGTCTGTTATCGAACATGTATAGTTTGGTTCTTAGTTCTCTGATATCGTAAACTTCCATATTCCTTCGACGATAATTAAAGTCATTGAATAATCTCAGCCTTCACAGTTATTAACACAGGTTACTATAGTGGTTTTCTGGTACGTGAGCATAACAAGAAACGTAATTCCTAAGATATCTTGAATCGTAAATATTATCACGCAATCAAAGACCTGTAAAATACTTTCAGACCATAATCCGAGGAAGCACGGCAGAAATCACTGATTGATCAAACCATCATGCATCCTACAACACGGTACACACAAGTATGCATTATTCTGAGATAACTGAGAACTATACAAGTCATTGACCGTAATCACCTGACACATACGAGAACAACAAAAATTAAACTACAACTGTTACATATCGCACGACAACACTGAAATTTGAATCACTATTAAAACATAGCCAGCGTGGGCACTAGTAAAGCCACGAAATAACAAAACCTGCCTTGTCGCACTGTTGCGGGGGCCAGCTGTTTCAACCTCAAAATGCTGCAACTGGCCTGAAACCACGCTGTTGCAGTATTGTGTTTTTGTACTTTCTTTATACTTCTCTCCTCTCCGTCCCACCTATTACGAACTTCTACAGCATACATTAGAAGAAACTCTCATTTTGGACTGTAGCTGAACACTATGATACCCATGCGAGTATAAATGACGGCCGCAGATTTCAGGAGGTACTGATTATTTACTTTCTCGGGGGGTCTTTTTTATTTAAATTAAATAAACTGTCATTGTAAAAGTGCCATACAATTATTTACATTTAATCGTGTTTGTGTTGTTTGTTTACTGTTGTTTTTTATTTTTTGTTTTTTTTTTCCTCGCCGTCCGACTGTTTCCCTTGGATAGCGAAAGAGGAAAACGTAATTCCCTTGAAGAGAAGTAGGCAAATATTTACATTCATTTTCAAAATTGTGCAGATATTTAAACACCCACACAGCACTGCAGTTTAAAATATCCTCTTCCGTCATTTACCTATTACACTAGTCAACAAATTTTCAAAAGTTATTTGTACCAGAAATTAAATATACCATTTCTTATTGATTTTGACATGCTGATTTCAAATATCATAATGAAATTCACCAATTGGCTCTGGTTTTTTTTTTAAATGATGAATTTACATTACAGTCATTCAAATAATGTATGCTTGTTTAATTCTCTGGGGTGAACAGCTAGTCTTTCTACTTTACAGTAATCAGCAAGCATTGAAGGGCTCCAATTGCCTTGATACCTTGTCTCCATAGCAGCAATGTCCTGGTGAAATCGTTCACCATGCTCATCACTGACCGCTCCACAGTTTGACGTAAAGAAATCCAGATGAGAATCCAGAAAATGAATTTTCAAAGACATGTTGCAGCCAAGACTCTTATACTTCAGAAGGAGATTTTCTACAATTTCATTGTAATTAATTATCAGATCTGTTGTTTCCAAGAAAATTGTCCACCACTGACTTAAATGCTAGCCATGCTGCTTTTTCCTTGCCATGCAACACGCAATGAAACTCGTCATCATAAAGAAGTTTTTGAATTTGCGGACCAACTAATACTCCCTCTCTTATTTTAGCTTCACTCAGTCTTGGAAATTTTCTGATGAGGTATTTGAAAGCCTCATCTGTTTTCTCCATTGCCTTGACAAAGTTTTTCATGAGACCCAGCTTAATGTGCAGGGGTGGCAACAAAATCTTGCTGGTGTCGACAAGTGCTGGGTTCTCAACGTTCTTACTGCCAGGCTGCAATGACTGCCTGATTGGCCAATGTCTTCTGATGTAATGGTCACTTCGTGCACGGCTATCCCACTCACAGAGAAAGCAACAGTACTTGGTGTATCCACCCTGTAGTCCAAGCAAAAGAGCGACCACTTTTAAGTCACAGCAAAGTGACCAATGATGATGATCGTAGTTTATACACTTCAAAAGCTGCTTAATGTTTTCATAAGTTTCTTTCATATGAACTGCGTGACCAACTGGAATTGACGGTAACACATTACCATTATTCAACAAAACAGCTTTAAGACTCGTCTTGGATGAATCAATGAAAAGCCTCCACTCTTCCGGTATGTAATTGATTTTGAGGGCTGCCATTAAACCAGAAATGTTGTGGCACGCAGAAAGGTCACTGTTACGTACATTTATTACCTAAGGGGGTAGTCTTCGGTCCTGCCAAATGTACGCACCAGTTTTATATAGTTATATTATTTGTGCGGTCGAATGATTCGCGCACTGACGTGCACAAAGCAGTGAGTGTTGCTTTGGACGCACGTGTAACCTAGTTGAGTAGTTTGTGACGTCATGTTTTGAAGTGAAAACATGGAACTGGCTTGTGTCCATGATAGTAATTTTATATTTCGTATTCAATGGCATTTTTAAGGAAGCCATTTATTCTAGTGATCTGTATTGGTCTTCAGGTCGAAACCAATATCAGGAATGTCACGTGAGTTATCGTCCCACTTCTTATTTTAATGCTGTATGAAAAAGGCCGCTCTAATACTAGTCTAGCGGGAATTAAGATGTTCCTAGAATGGATCTACAGAGTCGCTTGCCTTTAAGATTTGAATCGTAGACGGAGAATTCCTACGAGTAGAAGAAGTTATATTGTTTATCTTACGCACATGTTTTATATGCCGTACATACTTCAATGCCAAAGTCGTGGCTTGGATGTAAAGAGAGGTTAGCCAACTGAAAGCCTTTACTGTTAGGATTATCGTATATGACTTTGTGTGAAAATTATATGATGTACAACGCTATGTATGAAGAACGTCTGGGAATTTTAACAAAATGTAATATGGAAGATTTCACCCCAGAGTATGTATACGTTACCATGATAGACGTCCTTGAAAGAAGGTCAACGGTCGTGACTGAGAAGGATATTATACGGTAACAGTTTTGTAATCCTTAGTCTATGGACAGAGGTCTTTACTAGAAGAGAATCTTCAGGAACTTTAGCAGTAATAATCAATATGTTGTCGCGTGATCTTTGCGCTTGTGACGATGTCCGTCTTGTCCACTTCGTGTCCTGGTGAATAAAATCTATGTAAAGTTACCAACGACTCGTGTGCTGCTAATACTTGACCAGTTCACACAATTCAAGATACATTGTTGGTTTTTCGTTTGAAAGACATTGTTGACATTTATTCCATTGTAACCATTCGCGTTTCAATTCATCACTATGAAAACGACACCAACAATAACTGGTAGGCCAGTGCGGTCTGGAAGTAATTTCAGGAACGTACCCATCCAATTGATCGTTTGAAAAGAAGAATTTTTACTTTCAAGGCGACATCATCTCATTTTGGATCCTGGCGGAATATGAATCAAAATCAACTCAAATGCTCAAAGTCTTCAATCAACCTCCATCTCTTCATCATTATTACGTGCGAGCTAGTTTGATATACGCAGAGCGAAGTATTGCATCCTCTTACGTACATACACGGGGACAAGGCACTTTGATTTTTACCTGCACGCGAGCTAAGTATAACTTGTATCCGTTATACCCTTTATTACTATTAGCTGTGCCTTAATTGATTATGTCCACTTATATATTTTCTATGTTATGTGTTATGTTTTGTGTATTCTTCGCGGGAGGTTGGGAGGTAGATCTGACGAACGAGATCCATCTCGAAGTCAATTCGGGCTCTTCGTCAGACGTTCTGTAGGACATTATTTTGCAGACTTCCCGCAGTGGAATGTTCCTACGCGTGAGCGTAGAAGGATTCTAGGTCCACTGTGTCTGGTGGTCTGTGACACCTGTCTGTTTTAGCTGTAGTGTCACGTTTACTTGTTGTTTTTTGGTAGCTATTTTTACTTGTGCCTTAGTTTTATGATGAATTTTGTATGTGATTATTGTCCGTCTCACCTTTCCTGTCGTTTAGTTTTTTACAAAACCTTTGTTTTTACACTGTGGTGTCTATTGTCTTGTTGAATTTAATCGCAGTTATCATCGTAATTCTTTACGACATTCCATTTTAGTTTCCCATTTTATTTTAATTGGATTTCTGCGAACGTCTTCGTTTGTTTTGAATATCTTGTCGTGTCATTATTGTGCTATTGTCTGTCACATTACTGCTTTCACACCATTACATGTTATAAATTACATTATTAATTATTAATATTATTGCCTATTATATAAATTGATTTTACCGTTCTAGAACAGGAACGAAGAACACTAGTTGTAGTAACACTTTTAAATAGTATTATTACATAATAATCTTGAATAATGGCTACCTTAGACTATTTCATTAAGCAAGCAAAAGCTTTGCAAATACCTGCTGAAGAGGTAAGACAATTCGCTATGTCAGAATATAAGAAAGCTCAAGAAATAGAAGCTGATCAGAGAAGGTTAGAAACTTTACGTTTGGAAAATTTGAAATTTGAGGCAGATCAAAAACGGATTGAGGCTGAGGAACATGAGAAGAAGATGAAATTTGAGGCAGATCAAAAACGGATTGAGGCTGAGGAACATGAGAAGAAGATGAAATTTGAGGCAGATCAGAAACGGATTGAGGCTGAGGAGAATGAGAAAAAAAATGAGATTAACTGCTGAGGAAGACGAGAAAAAAATGAGATTAGCCGCTGAATTAGAAGAGAAACGATTTCTGCGAGAGGCAGAACAGAAACAAAAGGAGGCTGAAGAAAGACTTAGAAAAGAAATGGAAGAAAAAAGATTAATAGCTGAAAAAGAAATGGAACAGAAACAAAAGGAAATGGAAGAGAGAAGATTGATAGCGGAACAAAATGTAAAACGACTTCAGCTTGAGATGGAAGAGAATGAGAAAAAACGACAGCATGAACTGAAATTAGCAGAGTCAGAATATGAGAGACTTAGGTTAACTCAGCTATACTGTACATATTTATCCAGATTACTTACAGGGGATGCATTAGCAGTTTATCATACCACCAGCATTGGTGAGAAAAATGACTACAATGCTCTTAGAGCAGCACTTCTGCAAAAATTCCAAATGACAGAAGACGAATATCGTTTGAAATTTCACACATTACTACCTCAATCTGGCAGAAATTTTAGTGATTTTCTGTCACAGATACGACTAACATTAGAAAGATGGATCGAATTATCCAAAATTGAAAAGTCGTATGAAGGTCTCTTTGATTTACTGATGCGCGATAAGGTACTTTCGTCGGTAAACCCTACATTTCTCGCATTTTTACACGAACGGAAACCTTTATCAATGAAAAATTTAGAAGAACATGCAAAAAATTTTTGCACTGCTCACCCAAACATGGATCTAAGTAACGCGCAGATTAAGAGTGAATTGCCTGTTGCTTTTGCAGCACAACAAAACAATTTTTCACGCAATCGTTCTTTTAGTGCTGATAGGTATGTCAATAAGGGAAATAATCATAATTTCACCAATGATAACTTTTACAAAGGGAAGCAATTTCAACAATCTGCTCCATTTAATGTTTCTTGGAACCAAACTCACAGATCGCGAGATTTTGGTAACAATTATTTTAAAAATAATCAAGGACATTATAATAAACAAAACTGGAGATCAAGGTCTCAGGGTCCGCAAAACAGACAATTTTTTGGAAATAAACCATTTAACCAACATCATAACGATCATTCTACAAATTATCGGACTAATCCAAATTTTAACTCTAGCAGAAACGACAATTATGGCAATTTTAATGACAAAAATCACAATCGATCGCGCCGACGAGATAGATCGTCGAATAATACAGGTAGACATTCTAATGTTGCTTTTAATGATACACAGGCTAACATTGAACAGGGTAAAGTAGCTGAAACTCACAATGCTATGTCTTGTTCTCTAGATTGTTCCCAGGTGAAAGACTGCCCAGAATGCTCGACTCTTTTCCAGCCTAAGGCGATCACGACGCTGCGTTGCGGACATACCTTGCCTAGCCTGCCTGCAGTCTGTACAGCCACTGCTGCTTCAGTACACCAAGGACAGGGCTCTCTTAAGTTTAACAAGGGATTTGTCAATAATATTTCATGCTCTCTCCTATTTGACTCAGGTTGTACAACAATCGGCGTACGGACTTCGCTGATCAACCCAAGTTGTGCCACGGGCCGGGTTGTCAAATGTGTAACATTTGGTGGCACTATTGAAACTTTTCCCACTGCTATTATTGATCTTAACACACCTTTCTTTACAGGAAAGATCCAAGCATGTCTTCTGCCTAACCCAATCTGTGATGTAATACTTGGTCGCATACAAGGTATTAAAGAGTGTACACCACAGCAAATAGCTGAATGGGAAGAGCGACATATTCAAACTGCAAATGCAGTAGTGACTAGAGCGCAAGCTACTAATATGTCGCATGATACACCTATTGAACCTACAGTTCATACCACTTGTGATGATGATGCTCCTATTTCACGGGAGTTGTTTGCAACATTGCAAAAGAATGATAATTCATTAAAAAAATTCTTTCAGTATGTTAACAAAAAAGAATACAAGCAACAAACTTGCAAAATCTAGACATGACTTTATACTTAAAAATGGGATTTTGGTTAGAGTAATACGGGAAAAGGATTTATCCTTATGTTCTCAGATTCTTGTCCCATCCTGTATGAGATCTCGTATATTACGACATGCTCATGACTCGCAATGTGCGGGGCCATATGGGTTTTTTTTCGCGTACCAAATCCAGAGTGCTTTCGGCATTCTACTGGCCAGGCGTCCATAGAGATGTTACTCTCTATTGTCGGTCCTGTTTGATATGTCAAGAAGTTAAGGTACGGGGTCCATTTCATGCGGCTCCTATTCAAGCTGCGGACATCCCGATTAGACCATTTGATAAAATGGCCATTGACATTATTGGTCCAATGCTTCCATCTGCTAGAGGGCATACGCATATTCTTACGTGCATTGATATGTGCACTCGTTGGCCTGAGGCCATCCCTCTCAAGAACACTTCATCTGCCAGTGTAGCAGAGGCATTGATGTTAATCTTCTCACGCATTGGTTTTCCACGGAAAATTTTGTCGGATCATGGGGTTCAGTTCATTTCTGAATCCATGTCTCAAGTGATGAAGACATTAGGTATAGATAGATCTCTTAGTTCTATTTATCATCCGATGTCAAATGGGTTAATTGAGCGTCTCAATAGGACACTCAAGCAGTTGTTGGGTAAGATGACTCAAGACCATCCCCAAGACTGGGATCGGGTCCTACCCGCTTGTCTCTTTGCGTATCGCGAGGTACAAAATCAAGCAACGGGGTTTTCTCCGTTCCAGCTTGTTTTTGGCATGCAACCACGCGGTCCAATGTCGTTAATCCACGACTTATTGGTGGATGAGAATATTGAAGAGGAAACTCAATCCTCTTATGAGTATGTGATCTCTCTTAGAAAGAAAATCATAGATGCTTGTAGACTAGCTACTGCATCATCCGAACATGCCAAAGAAAAAGCTCGTCTATCTGCAAACAAATATAGACGTCTTCGCCAGCTCATACCTGGTGATGAAGCTTTTGTATTACTCCCTGCGCATAACAATCGTCTTTTAATTACCTGGAGAGGTCCTTTCAGGATCATCTCAAGAATATCCGATGTCGACTACATCGTTGATGTTAATGGCAAACATAAAACCTTCCACATTAACATGTTGAAGGAGTATTACTCACGTCCTGATTATCTACAGTCAGTGTTTCAGGCAACTGAAGATCCTACACCACCTATTCAACACTATTCTAGTTTGTCAGTCATCCAAGAAGAGGAATCTTCTTTCGATGATGTACAACTACCAATACCAGTTGTACCACTCCATTCCACTGAGAAATGGAATGATGTTACTATCTCATCTACTCTTACTGATGATCAACGTCAGCAAGTCTCTAATATTCTACACACGTATGAGGATGTCCTCACTGACATCCCAGGTCATACGTCAGTCATCCAACATGACATTATTCTGACTGACGATACACCGATTCGAGTTCGCCCATATCCTATTCCTTTACACTTTCGTGATAAGGTTATAAGGAATTGGATGATATGTTCCAATTGAATATAATTGAACCATCTTCATCACCATATTCTTCTTCTATGGTAATCATTAGGAAGAAAGACAACAATATACGTCTTTGCGTAGATTACAGGAAGTTAAACAAAGTTACAAAATTCGATGCGGAACCATTACCTCTATTAGACGACTTATTAGAGAAATTATCTCATGCTACATTCTTTTCGAAAATTTGACCTTTCAAAGGGTTATTGGCAAGTGCCACTCACTACGAAAGCAAAGCCATTCACCGCTTTCTCGACGCCACGGGGTCTTTTTCAATATAATTTTATGCCTTTCGGGTTAATGAATGCGCCAGCTACCTTTGTACGCATGATGCGCCGCATATTGTCTCATCGTCCCGATGTCATTACTTATATAGATGACATCTGTCTTTTTAGTGACTCTTGGGATGAACATATTCAGGGTTTAAAATCTTTACTTTCTACCTTACAGGATTATAACTTAACAGCGAAACCTTCAAAGGCTTTTGTCGGTTTTCATGACATCTCATTTCTTGGTCACCGTATAGGTCGCGGTTTAATGTATACAGAAGACAGTAACGTCTCTAAAATTTTAAACATCTCAGCACCTAAGACAAAAAAACAAGTGAGGTCACTCTTAGGACTAATACAGTTCTATTCTAAATTCATCCCTCATTTGTCTACTATAACTGCACCTCTTTCTTCGTTACTGAAGAAAGGCACACCTAATGTAATAAAGTGGTCGCAGGATCACCAAACGGCGTTAGACTATATAAAACAATTTTTTCAAATAAGCCTTTTTTAAGGTTGCCTAACAAAGATCTCACCTTTGTTCTTCGCAGTGATGCTTCTTCCTACGCTATCGCGGCAGTTTTGATGCAGGAATACGGAGGCACCTTATTTCCAATTATGTACGTATCCAGAAAGCTTACAACGAGCGAGATGAAATACTCCGTTCTAGACAAAGAGCTCCTTGCTCTTGTCTGGTCAATCACAAAACTGGATCGTTATCTCCTCGGATCACACTTTGTGGTGGAGTCTGACCAGAAAGCTCTTACCGCATTGAATACAGGAAACGTTAAGTCATCAAAGTCAGCGCGTTACGCTATAGCTCTTCAACCGTTCCATTTTGAGATACGAGCTATTCCTGGAGTGCAGAATGTATTTGCAGACTGTCTTTCAAGATGCCCTAGTGAACTTGGTGAAACTAAACTACTTTTAGATGGAGAAACGTCCTCACCGAAACATGAATAACTTTGTACAGTGTCATTAATTGTACATCTGTGAAGACTATGTATAGTTTTGCAGTATTCGTATAAATATAACTTTCAGAACATATTTACGTATGGATTATAACATTATTTCTTGTGAAGTAACGTTTTGTTAGAACGGGAACAGTGATATTAAAGTAACATTTTTTCTTAGTATGGAAACATTGGTAAAAACGACAAACATACATTCATTAGTGTTATGGAACATATTACACTACATATCGTGTTCGTAAACTTATTTCGTGCATGGAACATTAGGAACATATTCTTGTTGACTCTAAATAGTTCTGAACGAATATTCACAATGACTGAAATTAGAATTACTTAGAATAAATTACTAGTTATTTATTTATGTGTAATTAAGTACTAGAATTAGATTAATTCAATTTAATCAATTTGATTGTTTATAAATCACACATCTACTAACGTTATTAGTGTCTCGCTATACGTGTAGTCACGTATCCCACTACATGATATTTTACTTTTAGATAACTAGTCAAACTTACTAGTGCTAGATAACAGTAGGTGCGTTGCTTCTTAAAGTGTTTAATTATGCATTGCTTCATTTTTGCATGTTGTATTTTAAAAAATTTTCTGTTTCACTGATTCTTTTATCATTGATTATCATCAGTGTTGCTGTTCATTTTCATTTTTGAAATCATATGTTTCAAATTTTGTTGAAAACTTAGTTGAATTTTATTATCATCTTTTTTGTTGATTCTTCATTTTCATTTTCAACTTCTTTTTACTTCGAATATTACCACATCGTTCCAAAGTAGGTCGATGGTGGATGTGTGCTTTAATGCATACTGTCATTTAGTTATATTAATTTCAAGTCAATTTTCTTTTCTTAATATGATATAATTTTATGCATGTCATAAATCTTGTTGTAGTTTTGACTCACCTCTCTCGAGTAATTAGTTCGAAAAAAAATTAATAGAATTAATTTTTTTAAGGGGAGGTAATAAGGGAGCTGTTACGTACATTTATTACCTAAGGGGGTAGTCTTCGGTCCTGCCAAATGTACGCACCAGTTTTATATAGTTATATTATTTGTGCGGTCGAATGATTCGCGCACTGACGTGCACAAAGCAGTGAGTGTTGCTTTGGACGCACGTGTAACCTAGTTGAGTAGTTTGTGACGTCATGTTTTGAAGTGAAAACATGGAACTGGCTTGTGTCCATGATAGTAATTTTATATTTCGTATTCAATGGCATTTTTAAGGAAGCCATTTATTCTAGTGATCTGTATTGGTCTTCAGGTCGAAACCAATATCAGGAATGTCACGTGAGTTATCGTCCCACTTCTTATTTTTAATGCTGTATGAAAAAGGCCGCTCTAATACTAGTCTAGCGGGAATTAAGATGTTCCTAGAATGGATCTACAGAGTCGCTTGCCTTTAAGATTTGAATCGTAGACGGAGAATTCCTACGAGTAGAAGAAGTTATATTGTTTATCTTACGCACATGTTTTATATGCCGTACATGCTTCAATGCCAAAGTCGTGGCTTGGATGTAAAGAGAGGTTAGCCAACTGAAAGCCTTTACTGTTAGGATTATCGTATATGACTTTGTGTGAAAATTATATGATGTACAACGCTATGTATGAAGAACGTCTGGGAATTTTAACAAAATGTAATATGGAAGATTTCACCCCAGAGTATGTATACGTTACCATGATAGACGTCCTTGAAAGAAGGTCAACGGTCGTGACTGAGAAGGATATTATACGGTAACAGTTTTGTAATCCTTAGTCTATGGACAGAGGTCTTTACTAGAAGAGAATCTTCAGGAACTTTAGCAGTAATAATCAATATGTTGTCGTGTGATCTTTGCGCCTGTGACGATGTCCGTCTTGTCCACTTCGTGTCCTGGTGAATAAAAATCTATGTAAAGTTACCAACGACTCGTGTGCTGCTAATACTTGACCAGTTCACACAATTCAAGATACATTGTCACCCTCTTTGAAAAAGAATGTAATAAGCGGCTTCTGGCAGTTCCTATACACAGAAAGTGTAACATCTTCTGCCAGGAGATTCCACTGTTGCAATCTGGAACCCAAAAGCTCCGCCTTGTTCTTTGCTAAATTCAGATCTCTTACATGATCATTCAGTTCACCTTGGGTTATTAAGTGTGGTTTAGTGGATGTAGTTTGCTCAAAATCTGGGTCGCTTGAGGTTGATGGTTCCGGACCACCAAAGTCCTCTTCTTCATCAGTGGAAGCAGCAGAAAATGATTCTGGCACTTTGGGAACTGGTAGGTCATCGCTATGTGGTACCGGACGTATTGCAGAGGGGATGTTTGGATATTCCAGAGTCCAATTTTTCTTCTTTGATATGCCTTTCCCAATTGGAGGGACCATGCAAAAGTAACAGTTGTTGAGATGATCAGTGGGCTCTCTCCAAATCATTGGGACTGCAAAAGGCATAGCTTGCCTTTTGCCTGTCAACCACAGTTTAAGATGTGCTGCACATGTATTGCAGCATATGTGTGGCACATGTATTGCAGCATATGTGTGGCGCCCAGCTCTTATCTTGATCTCCTATTCTGCAGCCAAAATACAAACTGTACGCCTTCTTAATCACTTTAGTTATATTTCGTTTTTGTGATAGAAATGTCACCTCACCACATATATAACAGAAATTATTAGCACTGTTCACACATGTCCTAGGCATTTCTAACTACGATACTTTTGGTAAGGACAAATGCACTAACTAATGGCAAAATTTTATCAGAGATAAGATATTTATACACAAAGGTGATGTAATCATAGGTAGGATTGCATCATCAACTTCTAGTTACATTTTTATTGGTCGTTAGAAAAAATTATGCAATTGCCCACAACAGTTGCGTCATATATATAAATTGACCGTAATTAAATAAACTAGTAGCATATATCTTGAAAACTAGAGCCAATCAACATTTTTGAATGTCATTTTCGTTTTCAGCACACCAAAATTAGTTAAGATCAGCTATTTTCATTTCTGGTACATTTTGGTTGTTGACTAGTGTTATCCAGGCGGATTATGTGATACGAGAAGGGTTCAGTGAGGCACCTCTGGTGGCCTATAGACGCGACAAGAACCTGATGGATTTTCTTGTCCACAGCCGTCTCACAACTGAGAATGCTGGTCATTTTGACACACAACCTTGTGGCCGAGCTCGATGCAAGACGTACGAGTATCTCATCCAAACTCGCAAGGTTTCATTTCGCATACCATCACCAATGGCTTCACATGCGAGTCATGCAACACCATCTATACCATAAAATGCAAACGTTCCAGTAAAATATATATTGGCCAGGCACGTAAACGACTTTGGGTCAGATTCTGCCAGCACCTCAATGAAATCGCCCGGTTGGAATTCACACCAGTAGCCATTCACTTCAATGGCCCGGACCACCATGGTCATATGGACACCCAGGTTACTGCGATCAGATCCTGCTCCTCTGACACTGCTAGTCGAGTCCAACTTGAACAACGACTCATTCAACGTATGGGGTGCCTAAAACCAGAGAGTCTTAACGCTCAACATTCCTTTGTCTGAGGATACCTTTTGCACTTTTATTCTATGATCGTACTGTTTTTTTTTAAACCTCCATTTTTAAAAATTTAATTTAATTTTTTTTCTCGTCCTCTCATCCATTTCTCTTTCCATTTTCTACATCCCCTCTAACTCTCTTACACGTTATTATTATATTTGGGTTGTTTCTCGTTTCCCTTCTAACATCTTTTTTTTTTTTTTTTTGTACACCCGGAAATGGCAGCATTTCATGTTTATGTGCCTGTTTCGCGCTTTCTTATCGCTGGACACACTATGTCGCCGTCGATTTTACGGGTAGTACCCTTTTTTATTTATTTATTTATCTCATGTGACCTTCTTAGCTCTCACTTTCTTTCCTTTCCCTGGTGAACGCCTTGTGACCGCAACGTTGACTATTTTCCTTATCTTTTGTCCCAGTAAGACGAATCACCTATTTTCGATTTTTGTTTTGTTCATATCCATCTACCCTATTCCACGTTTTACAACAGTTCCCCTCATCTTCCTCTGCATATATTGAAAGTAAATTAGGTCAGAATCAACAGAACGAGTTCCAAGCCAGAGCCTCAGTTTTCAAGTCAGCAGACATCTAAGACTTTTCGTATTTAAACAGAGGAAAGTATCACGTTGTAATCGCCATTTCTTTTACAGGGTTTTCTTTAACTTGCAATGTACGTCACCTTCAAATCTTGCAATCGATTTTTCGATCACTTCCAGATGAGCAATAGCTCTGAAACTTGGCATAGTTGTGTATTCCCGATGACAATACAATAATCAGTCGTAAAAATAATAAAATGAATAACATTAAAATTAATATTAATTTTTTTTTATTTGTTTCATCAGTGAAATGAGCGATAACTACAAATAATCTAGGTGTATTCTTTCCAACAAGATTGTCTTTCTTGAGAGAAATATTGAAACTTCTCCCTCCCCCCTCCACACACACACACACTATCGCGCGCGCGTGCACAGACATACACGCAACTGACAGCTACATTTTAAAAAATGTAATTTACAACTCTTTATCAAAAAAATTTTTTAATAAAACAAAAACAATAAATATTAACTTTCCGTGTAATATACCGAATAATGAAATCCGCCTCCTGTGCTCTGGACTCGTTTATCGCAGACTGATAATATCATTAGCGGATCGATTACATTTGACTTAAGTGTACAAACAACAACAAAATAACACTAAAAAGAAGAAAATATATTTAAAAATATTTTAAACATAGGCTTTTAATGCACTAAAAAGCCACAAATAATTGTTCACGCTTGCAGTCAAAAAATGCCTGGGGCGCTGATTCTACATGAAATTAACTTCTACTTTATACTTCATTAGACACTTATGGATACAATATATGATAAGCGCTTAAGCGCCCTATGCTTTTTGTCAATTTGATGTTACATTTTTTGACTCAATATCAATCAATCAATACCCATTAGCTCCCCAAGGAGCATAGGCATTCAACAAACACATGCCAAGTCTTCCTGTCCTGTGCCATCCGCTCAAGTTCTTTCCATGTTTTCCTCATCATGTTCACCTCTGTTCTCTTCTCCAAGTGTTTTTTGGTCTACCTCTGCCTCTCTTTCCCTGTGGATTCCAGAACAAGGACTGCGTTGTAATCATATCAACAGGTTTCCTCAATGTGTGTCCTATACATCGCCAACGTCTTCTTCTCAACTCTTGTTCCACTGGTTCTTGTCATCAATTCCATATTTGTGACTTTGTCATACCATTTCAGTACTTCTATTCTACGCAAGCACCCATTTATAAAAGTCTGTAGCTTTTTGGTTGTTGTTTTTGTTGCTCTCCGTGTCTCAGAGCCATACAATAGCACTGACTTCACATTTGAGTTGACGATTCTTATTTTCGTGTTGGACTTGATTTCTCTTGTTCTCCGTATGTTTCCCAATGCATTGAAAGCTCCTCTTGCTTTTTACATTTTTATTTTGATATCTGTCTGTCCCTCCAAGTTTTTCTATATTACTTCCAAGATATGTGTACGATTCTACATCTTTTAGTGGTGTTTCTTCAAGTTCAACCTTGTTATCATTTCTTGCATTTATTTTCATAATCTTTGTCTTTTCCCCGTGCATTTTCAGGCCCACTTGTTGCGACCTCTCATCGAGAATTTTCATTTTCTCTTGCATCTGATTATGGTTATGGGACAGAAGAGCCAAGTCATCTGCAAAATCCAGATCATCAAGCTGTTTAGTCAGATTCCACTGGATTCCATTTCTGTTGTGTGATGTCGATGTTTTCATAACCCAATTTGTTGCTAGTAAGAAAAGAAATGGACAAGAGGCATCCCTGTCTCACTCCCGTTCTAATCCTAAACGGTTCTGTAAGTTGTCCTTCATGAAGAACTCTGCACGTCATGTCTTCATAGGTCTTCTTTATTAAGTTAATGATCTTCATGGGAACTCCATAATGCCTCATCAATTTCCAAAGCGATTCTCTGTCTACACTGTCAAATGCCTTTTCATAGTCCACGAATCCGATTTATAGCGGTGAAATCCATTCCAGACTTTGTTCAAATATTATTCTCAATGTGGCTATCTGGTCTGTACAAGATCTGTTTTGTCGAAAACCTGCTTGTTCATCTCTCAGTTGCTTGTCTATGGACTCTTTTAATCTCTCAAGGATGATTCTGTTTAATACTTTTCCTGGCACTGATAGTAACATTATTTCTCTATAATTTGTGCACTCTTGTAAATTTCCTTTCTTAGGCAACTTGACCAGATAACCTTCCTTACATTCTGCTGGTATTTCCTCTCTTTCTCAGACTTTGCCAAGTAGTTTGTATATTATCTCTGTAGAGGTATCAATATCTGTTTTGATGGCCTCTGCTAGAATGCAATCTGGACCAGCTGCTTTTCCATCTTTCAGAAGCTTTATGGCTTTCTTTATTTCTTCTCTACTTGGTCGTTCACAGCTGATTTGTAGCTCCTCTTCTGCTGGCTGGATGTCTGGGGGACTAGTTGGAGATGGTCTATTGAGATGTTCCTCAAAATATTCTGTCCATCTCTTCATTTATTCTTGCACATTACTAAGCAATTTTCCATTTTTATCTTTTATGAGGCCATTTGATTGCTTATATTTCCCTGTTAGCTTCTTTGTATTGTTGTACAGGTCCCTCATATTTCCTTTAGATGCAGCTTCCTCTGCTTCCCTTGCCAAATCATCAATATATTTCATCTTGTCTCTTTTGATGTTTCTTCTTACTTCTTTGTTTGCTTTTATGTACATTTCATGAGCCTTGGCTTTGGAGCTTCTGGTTTTGCTTCTGATTAAATCTGCTTTCTTGTTTTTCCTGTCTTCTATCTTACTAATAGTTTCTGTTGTTATCCGTGCTTTGTGCTGATGTTCTCTTTTTTTCAGTACTTCTTCACATGTCTCGTTCCATATATTTTTTACTTGTTGCCAGTGGTCTTCCGTATCTGTTTCATTTTCCAGCTGTTGGAGTACTAGGTACTTGTTGGATCAATCAATCAATACCCTTTATCTCCCCAAGGAGCATAGGCCTTCAACAAACACATGCTAAGTCTTCCTGTCTTGTGCGATCCGCTCAAGTTCTTTCCATGTTTTCCTCATCATTTTCACCTCTGTTACCAGTTCTCTTCTCCATGTGTTTTTTTTTTGTCTACCTCTGCCTCTCTTGCCCTGTGGATTCCAGAACAAGGACTGCCTAGTAATGCTACCAACAGGTTTCCTCAATGTGTGTCCTATCCATCGCCAGCGTCTTCTTCTCAACTCTTGTTCCATTGGCACTTGTCTGGTTCTTGTCATCAATTCCACATTTGTGACTTTGTCATACCATTTCAGTCCTTCTATTCTACGCAAGCACCCATTTATAAAAGTCTGTAGCTTTTTGGTTGTTGTTTTTGTTGCTCTCCATGTCTCAGATCCATACAATAGGACTGACTTCATATTTGAAAATGTTTCTCTTATTTCCTGATTTCTTAGATATCCCACATTATAATGTTGTCTATAGCTATATGCTGATGTACATTTCTTGAGTTTTAATTTTGTTTTAGCCAACAGAAGACGGTGGTCTGAAACAACATCTGCTCCTCTACATACTTTCACATCATGCAATGATGACCTAAACTTCTTACTTATGCATATATGATCAATCTGATTCTTAGTCTAGTGACATTCATGTTGCTTTATGTATTCTTTTATGTGGAAATATGCTTCCTCCTATAGCTAGTTGATTTGAAGCACAGAAGTTTGAAAATAGTTCCCCATTCTCGTTCATCCTACCTAATCTATGCTTTCCCATGATTTCTTCAAAGCCAGTGTTGTCTGTTCCTATTTTCGCATTTAGGTCCCCCATCAAAATTGTGATGTCCTTTCTTTTCTTATTGTCCAAGACATTTTGTAGTCTGGCGTAAGTCTTCTTTCACAGATTCTTCTTTATCGTTTGTTGTGCATAACACTGGATGATGTTTATATTTAGTTTCTTTTTGGCTGATTTAAACCTTGCTGTTATAATTCGGTGTCCCATTGCTTCCCATTCTATAGGTGCCTTCTGTGCTTCCTTGGACAGCATTAGAACCGCCCCTTCACTGTGGTGGGCTCTTTCTTCCTCATGTCCTGAGGACAACACCATTTCTCCTGTGATCAATCTCCTCTTCTCTATGCCTTTCCACCGTGTCTCGCAGAGACCCAGGATATCAATCCTTTAATTTTAAATTTCTGCTGCTACCTGTGCAGTTTTCCCTTGTTCACACAGAGTGCGAAAAGTTATTTGACTGCAAGCTATAAACTCCGTGAAAAATTATTTGTGGCTTTTTAGTGCATTAAAAGCCTGTGTTTAAAATATACTTTTAAAATTTTTTTTAATTTAGTTTTAATGTGACACACACTACAAAGCTAACATCATTTAAACACTGATGCACACAATAAAAACCACCATGTGGAGTGATCTGAACTTGGGTCAAGTAAAAGAGTTAGCAGAAATTGGAATTAGAGAGCTGCGATAACTGTGTCAGCTAAAGAGAAGTTGTGATGTTAACGTAAACCGTTTCTTTGGCCTTTATTCCAGTAAAACTTACACAAATTTGTTTCGTTCTCCTTGCAGCCTCACAGTCAAAATCAAGAGAACTGCAAAAACTTTGCACAGACGGCCCAAATGGCTTTATTTAACTAGTTCTGGAGGAATGTAAGATAGTAAAACTGCACATAAATGTGTTACGTTATCGCCTTTGCCAATGGTTCTCAAAGTGTCATCCGTACCTTAATGATGCAGTGTGACGGCCAACCTGATAGCCTTCATTTATTCATTACATTTCAGCTCCCTGTGGAAACAGGTCTTCAACATATAAAAACCAAGTCTTCCTGTCTAGTGATCTCTGCTCATGTCTTCTTTATCTCCTATATGTTTGTCTCTAGTTCCCTACCCGTGTGATTTTGTCTCCCTACGCTGCCCTACAAGTTGCCGCCAAGCATGATGGTTACTGATTGCTTTATCAATCAGCAGCCAAGGCACAAAGATGATGCTCCTCTTACCCTCGGGATTCCAGAACGAGGACTGTCTTATAATGCTATCAACTGATGTTCTCAATGTCTGTCCTATCTGACATCAGCGTCTTCTCCTCAAATCTTGTACAGCTTGTATTTATCTGGTTCTTTCCATCACTTCTAAACGTGTTGTCTTGTCATACTATGTCAATCCTATTCTGCCCAAACATCCATTCATAAACGTCTGTATCTTTCCGGTTGTCAATATTTGTTCTTCTCCATATTTCAGAGATATAAATTAGGACGGCCCTGAAATTTGAGCTGACGATTCTTATTTTCGTGTTGAACTTGACGTATTTTGGCGACTGCATATTTCCCAATGCCTTCATTATTCTTATTATGACATTACTGTTTGTTCCTCAAAATCTATCTACCTTGCAGCCAATGTATTATGTCTGTGTCTACACTGTGCAAGGAAGTGTCTCCAAGTGGAACGTGGCAATCATTTGCTGAATTTATCATAATCTCTGTCTTTCCTTTATTCATTTCCAGACCCAAATCATGTGACCACTTATCAAATACCCAGGAGTCTATTCTGTCTCGCATAACGACTGTGGGACAGAACAGCCAGGTCACTGGTAAAATCTTGATCATCAACATGTTTTATTAATCCATTGAACCCCACTTCTGTTAGTTCACGTCGTTTTCAAAATCCAATCAAGAGCTGTCACGGATTGCCTCCCCTTAGCTCTGCAGTAGTGGTTCACCAGTGGCCAAAGCTCAAAAGTATCTAAAATGTGTCGTCAAAGGTGTCTACCTTCGCACAAGACTCTTGGCAGAGTTGTAGATAGAAGGGTAATGACGCTTCTATCCCCAGGGAATATTCCACGAGATAATTCAGAAGTCAAGAACAATGCTGCTGTTAAGATAGGAATATATGTACTTTTTATTTTATGGTCAAAGGGAAACCATTAATTGTATTTTTTTAGTTCAGGATGAGATTTACCGGTTATCTCCCTTGTCTGGACGATGCCCATTATTCTGTATGGCTATATTAGGATATCGTTCATACAGATGGCCTTATAAGGAGCGGTCTTGCTCTGATTTCACGGAAAGGTCTAGATTGTTTCGTGGCTAGCTACTTTGGGCTTAGACATGCGCAGTAAACTTGCGCGGGGAATTGAAGACTGGCTTTCCGGGCAGTCGTGGAAAAGTCTCCGAGCTGACAAGAGGTCAGCGCTCGTCTCTGTCTATAATTCTGGGGAATGGAGCCTTTGTTAGGTGTTAAATGATATTGAATTTTCCCCCAGTGATTATTCTTGCTAGTGATTGTATAGCCATGGATGTGAAGAAATGTGTTATGTATTATTTCTAAATGGCAGACAGGTAAAGAGATTTTTTTGAATCTTATATTATTGCCAAGAACAGTATTAAAATGGCTTTCTCCTAATGCGGAGATATACTGAGTAATGGAGACAGATGTTAGCCATTTCTTTGAAGGAACCTTGCCGCTTATACGGCTTATTCCTTGTAGGTTAGACCTACATGACCTATCTGGTCAAGAGGAGTCAAGTACTTCATTAAGGTGGGTTTCTCCTAATGCGGAGATATTAAATAGGAGAGACTGATATTGGCCATTTTGAGAATCACGCTGCTTGTACGGCACAGGTGGAGCCCAGAACTTTATTGCTGAAAATCACGCTGCTTGTACGGCTCATGTGGAGCCCAGAACTTTATTGCTAAGCTGGCTTACTCCGGGTGAAGAGTTATATATTATACAAAAGAGACTGAGCTAGATATTTTGAAGCAGTCCGCCATTCGTGCGGCTGATGTGGTAACCTAGATCTAGCTGACCTGCTTGGTCACGAGGAACCAAGAACAGTAGTCATATGAAGCGCGCCAGTAGCGCGGCTTATTTGTTGCAGCCAAGGTTTACATGCAAAGTCTCCATGATGTTGAATATTATGAATTGTTGCTATCTACATGATTATATGTGCTTACATGACAGTGAATCGTTTGATGTCAGCGTATGTTACTGTTGTTCGTAATAAATGTCTGAAACGTCAACAGTCGTTTTCAATGCTTCATGACTTCTGAGTGTGGTATGTACGGCCTGGTATCTTCAAGCAACCACCTACACTTTTACAGTATAACCAGGCCTATTGTACACACATGCAACAGCGGGTTAACCACATTCGCAACAGTGACGTTCGCAACAGCTGCATAGGGCAGAGCACTATTAACTTTTATCTGATCCGTCGCCTTTTGTGAAGAATTAAGCACTGGTTTTAGCCCGTTCAAGCCCCCAGCTGGTGTAAATTCTGCGAAATTCTTGTATAAGTAGTGGCTCTATTGATGTAAATACATATCTAGATGTATATATATTAAAGAGTCTTGTTCATACGTTTGCTTTCATACATATAATAACTGAATCAACTATGATTGCTTTGTTTTAAAATAACATGTAACAAATTTAATAATCAATGAGTCTTAACAGGTTAAACTAGCGATGGAATGATGGTGAATTTTAGATGTGAATAAAATTTTCTTCACTGAGACTTGGTTTCTAGATATAAAACAAATAATTGTCCTTTTGCTGGTTCCTTTTACAAGAACTTAGCTTGGTATAAGTGAGTCCTGCGGCCGTGGTTTCGTCAATTCTTCTGTGATGAGGGCACTTCCTTCACACTACTTGTCTAATGTAGGCGGTTAGTTTGGATTCCCTGCCTTTAACCACAACTAGTGACGTCGAGCGTTCGTCTTTCAGCTTCGTACCACGAACTGTCGGACAGCTAAGTACATTTGTGGGCTGCAAATTAACAGGCGCATTGTCTTGCTGTCCACCCACCAATGTTAGCCTCTCTGAATAATTATTCTTTTTGAGTATACACAGCGTAACTCAGGGAAGATGATTAGAAATCACCAATTTTCTTCTGGGTATTAAACTGGGAAAATATGTGCTGGACAGCGCGAAATGCAATTATTTGCCGGAATTACAATTAACAAGGTACATATATCTCACAAAATGATATTATACACCTTAGGCACATGTGATGTAATCATAGCTCATCACTGCTCCATTCTGAGTCTGGGGTTGCTGCTGCTTTCGCGTTTCTGAGCGAATTAGCATAAAACAAACACCTGCGCTTGGTGTAGTGGTTTATGAATATACTAATTTCATATGTTGAGGTTGCCAGCCTCATATATAACCACTTAGCAAGAAAAACATGTCCAATTCACATGGTAAAATAAATGTTTACACTTGCCCCAAAGTACCTTCTGAAAACAGAATCTCCTGGCACAGTTTAGAATGGACGCAGCACCTTAGGTTAGATGCTTTCGAACCACTTGGTCTGGAAATTTTAGTATTCCTCTTATGACGGGTGATCTGATTACTTAGGTATCCAGTCTTTGTATTTTTAAATGCGGGTTTAATTTTAAGTTTCAAAGTTGCCCCAATACTCTGTCCTGGTCCTTTAAGTTTCCAATCTTTGTATTTAAAAATGCGGGTTTCCTTTTAAGTTTCACAGTTGCCCAAATACTTCGATCTGTCACTTATAATTTTGGAATCCTTAGTCCTTTTCTTCTCTCTGACTCTGGTGAATTGCTAGCTTGACGTGGCGATGCAGTCTGATTTGTGTCCACAATTTTGCTAGATTATATTTCCATTTCTCAGTTCAAATCCCAGATTGTACTTCCGACGAATTTTCCAATGAAAGTTTAAAGTCTATTCCCGCTCTCAAATTAAGCCAATAGTAAGCTCTTTAGAACTATATGGGTCGGGGGGTTAAACCATAATATCCTCCATGTGTTTTAAAATATCAAATTTTAAAATTCCAACGCGTGACCTCTTTCTAATAAGGCAGTGATACTTTCTACTGCATCTTTATGCAAACTCACAAACAAATCTGTGTAGTCATTTCCTGTCTAGATGCTTTCCCACCAGTATTGTCTCCCCAGACAGATTATCGGTAATATTGATACAGAGATGGGACAGCGGAAGCTATTATCTCATTATCACCTGTGTTGGCGTAGATCCCCCAGACAGATCTCTCAGACAGACAATATGGCTTTCTTTTCATACCCTGCCAGGTCGTATTGTTCTGTGGAGTGTCGGGACCACCTTGGATCACCCGTGTCCGTCTCTATCAAAGGTGGCTAGACAACTTAAGTGGTAAGAGTATTAGCCGCTGACCTGTTCAATTAATCTCGATAATACTACAGTTCACCTTGTGAAACGTAAATACGTATGGAAGCGGCTCAGAGCAAAAATGTAAGTGCATAAAATATGCCGAATTATAGGACGATGAAAGAGAGAAAGACGGGCACATAAGTACATGCGCAAACCGTTTTGTCACAACAGCTAGTAAAAAAGAGAAATGGTGACAACAGGCATCCCTACCGCACTCAAGTTCTTACATTATTGGAGGCCTGTTAAGTTATTCTACATGAAAAATCTGACATTGTGCATATGGAATCAAATTACCAAAGGTTAAACAGTAAAAAATCTTATCTGAGCCCCGTTTGACGATCAGATTTTTTCGTGGCTGCGCTGCTCTCTATACTGGACAGGCTATTGTCTATAGACAGCTTTGAAAAACTGTCACTTTCTCGTTTTCAGCCAAAATTTACACTCAAGTACCTAGTAATAATGATGAATATGAACAGATCTTTGGTACAGGCTGAACACAATGATGGCTTCTAGAAACGGGCCGCTGTTATAGTTTCAAAAAGTGCAAAAGTTTCGAAAGTTAAACCAAGCACTTCATATGCTATATATGCATTGTGTGAGCGGAAAAACCATTATGCATGACTGAGAACGCACGCGTGAGTGAATATTTAAAACCGTTGAGGAGACATACCAAGCCAAATCAATAGCTTAATTAGGAAATTAACTCTTAGAAGATTAAATGCTTTGTGAATTCAAATTCAATAAGAACAAAAAGAATTTGGTAAATAAGTCAGCGGATACGAAGCGCGAAAGAACAAGACAGGAATAAGAATGAGAGAGGAGAGACAGGGAACGAATTACAGGCACATAACCGTGTAATATATATGAACGTGTGGACAAGTATTTTTTTTTTTTAAACATATTTTTTTTTAAAAATGCAAACGCTATTTTCAATCGACAGCAGGACTGGACATGAGTTTGTTGAAAGCCTATGCTCCTCATGCAGCTGAAAGGTAACGAATAGATGAGTGATTAGAATCAGACTTGTAGATCGGCAGTAAAAGAAATATGGTGTAGCGTTGCCTAATTACGAATATGATATATTACATCAACTGACGCACGCACATACAACATATTGAAAAACGATAAGTAATATTTAATTAATGAGAGTATGAAGTTAGAATCGTATTTTGAAGTTGTCCTTAATCAGCTGCCGCTGAGATTTAGCAGACGACCGAATTGCAGCTTTACAAACAATAAACCGAGAGTTTTTGCTTTTAGTTTTTATAACACTGTCGAAGTCAAATGTTGCCTGAATTTACAAATCATGCATCCATGATTGCGTAACAGGACGGAAAGAGGATCGGGAAGCTGGAGAACGAAGTACATTATATCCTCCCCGTTACTATTATTACTACTGTTATTGTTGAGCAACATCGACATGATGGCACTCCGGGCAAACCCATAGGTGATCAGTCTCCCTTTCCAAGTGTCTAAGGGTATGAATGCTAACTATTCCTGTTGTGCGCTGCTTGTAAACACGATGGATGCATCCTCTCATACGTCCATCCCCGTTAGCTTTACGTTTTAAGCCAAATTCCAGCAATCTTAGTCTTGTTGATTCAACTACTGCAGTGTCATCCTCTAACAAGCAATCATTAACTGTCCTCAATATCTCTTCTTTATCCATATCCAAAGTCATGGATGCTCCAGAGGCTAGTCTATCAGCTCTCTCATTGCCGCGTACCCCTGCACGACTAAGACAGTAGATCCATACCAGTTCCCACAGACTCGAAGCTTCTTTGGATGTTTTCCATTTATGCTGTAGCCATCCATTATCAACCTTCTGATGCATGACTCAGTTTCTGACACAAGTAATGCCCGATTAACGGAGTCCCAGACAGCCACCTCAGCTTCCTGTATCACTCTGGAAATTGAAGAGGCACTATGGAGTTCCCCTGAAGATCATTAATTTAGTAGAGAAAACTTATGAAGACATATCATGCAGAGTTCTTCATGAAGGACAACTTACATAACCGTTTGGGATAAGAACGGGATGCCTCTTCTCTCCATTTCTTTTCTTACTAGCAATAGACTGGGTTATGAAAACATCGACGACACACAACAGAAATGGAATTCAGTGGAATCTGACTAAACAGTTAGATGATCTAGATTTTGCTGATGACTAGGCTATTCTGTCCGATAACCGTAATCAGATGCAGGACAAACTGAAAACACTCGATTAGAGGTCACAGCTATTGGGTCTAAAAATACACAGGGAAAAGACAAAAATAATGAGAATAAATGCAGGAAATGATAACAGGGTTGAACTTGAAGAAACACAACAACAAAATGTAGAATCGTACACATATCTTGGCAGCAATATAGACAAAGTTGGAGGGACAGACAGTGATATCAAAATAAGAATACAAAAAAAAAAAAAAAACAGGAGGAGCTTTCACTGCACTGGAAAATATATGGAGATCAAGAGAAATCGGATCCAACACAAAAATAAGAATATTTAACTCAAATGTCAAATCATTACTATTGTATGGCTCTGTAGCACGGAGAACAACAAAGACAACCAAAAAGCTACAGACTTTCATAAATGGGTGCTTGCGTAGAATAGAGGGATTAAAATGGTATGACAAGGTTACCAACGTGGAACTGATGACAAGAACCAGACAAGTGCCAGTGGAACAAGAGATGAGAAGAAGACTATGCTGATGGATAGGACACACGCCGAGGAAACCTGCTGATAGCATTACAAGGCAATCCTTGTTCTGGAACCTCCAGGGCAAGAGAGGCAGAGGTGAATCGCGGACCAGGCGCTCCAATAACCAGCACTTTGGCCGAGCGTTGTAACAACAGTATCTGAAGCAACTATTATTTAGATTTTTCAAATAAAATTACTGCATATAGCCGAAAAGACACCGCTTCATATATTAACTACACTATCTGGAGTAAGACAACACCGAAATTATGCGAAAATTAAGTATGCAGACGGAAGACCAGGACACCTGTATTGCAAGGACAATTACACTAGCAGCATTAATAGATTCGCCAGATGAAGAAAGCTGCGTAATGACCAAAGTACAAACGGGCACTACCTGGAATGCAACAAGCATAGTACATACGATGACAGTATATATATCTACATAGAACCGGAGGCGACACTATAATAACCATATCACCCTGTCACAACTAGGCAAAATAGCAATCTACATATAATCTAGCAGAAATTAAACGGAGTTATCTAGTCTTAACTCATGCAAACATATACACGTCTGTATGTGAATGTGAAAGACAAGAGTATTTATGCATATGAAATGCACAACTATTATTTAATAATTGTTTTTCTCCGTAGCTGGATTCACATTTGTGAATTTTTAATGACAGCAAATGTTCATCAGAATAAGAGGATTACACATCGCTTAAAATGAGAATGACTCCAGGTGGAAAATAATATTGTGAGAATAGCACATATTTCATTTGCTCATATCTATGCTTATTTCTTGTCAGATATATTGACAAACCCGTCGCGTTACTTGTATCTTAAAACAAAACTGACTAGCTTATTTAACACACGTAAACTGGACTTTCATGACAACCAAAGACTTTTTTAAATAGACAACTTACGTACTATGGTATATACCACGCTATAAGTTCGATTTTCATGTTAGTACCAAAATGACAACAACAAAATCTATATTTGTGCAAATGAGATACTATCTTGGCTGGATATAGGCGTTCGTAAGCCCTAGACACTCTTATTCCGGAATGTGCTTAACAATTGCATATAAGAGGGAAAATAAAGCTTCCATTCATTCGTAGGCCCTTAGTAACTTCGTAGATCATAGCCACTGTGTCTACAGAGTCTAATTGGAAATTCGGCCCTGCATATTACAAGATGATAGGAAACTCAATAGGATACAACAGGAGGCAATCTGATCATAAGAAGTGGCCCTCCCGTCGAGCACGTGTTTCGGTCCTTTAATCTCCTTTATACTCTAAGGGGGCGGGGGGGGGGGCGGCTTCCCAAGTGTCAGCCTCCTGTTGTCTAGTGCTGGGATTTGAACCCACTCCACCTTGGTTGCAGCTTTCAACTTCACTCCTGTTATTTTCCATACTGCCAGCTGGAGGCAATTTACCTAAAGCACTATAATTCTGACATTCAATTTATAATTCCCACAGAAATGCTTGTTATTCTATAGATAAGAATATCGCTCATTGATCTATTATGAAGTGAGTTCCTAAACCTGAATTTCACATGAGCATTTATTTACAGAATTATTTCTAATAACAGTCATTGTGAGGAATCGCTTAGAAAAACTTTTCACTTGTTGTCTCCCTTCCATCTTTGCTACAGGAAAAATAGCACAATATTTTGCTCTCTGTTATAATAATAATAATAAATTCTTTAAGCACCAAACACGGCGCATAAGGCAGAAACCAGTGCTCTCCAGGTTGTTCGTTGTGATGCCACTCCTCTTAGCTCTTGCACATTATTTAGGCCCAACGTTCTTCCTTCTCTTATTATTGTTCTTCTGAGTGTTTCTTTTGGTCTTCCTTTTTTCCTCTTACCCTCAGGAACCCAAGTGAGCGCCTGTAGTGGTATTCTGTTGTTTTGCATTCGTAGGACATGACCGATATATGACCATCGTCTTTTCCTTATATAGTCGGAGACATATTTCTGCCTAGAGTCTTCTCTTATTTGTCGATTAGTCTTGAATTCTTTCCAACTGATGTTCATGAGTTTTCTAAGACATTTATTCTCGAATGTATTCAGCTTGTTCTCCAACGATTTTGTTATTTTCCAACTCTCACAGCCGTATGTTAACACTGAGATAACATTTGAATTAAACAGACGAAGCTTGTTATGTATATTCAATGATCGTAATTTCCAAATGTTAGATAATCTATTGAAGGCGCTAGCTGCCAACGCAATTCTAGTATCCCTGACCTAATTACTTCCCTTACATTTGCCCTGTCGAGCAAGTTGTGCTTGTTGGCAAACGGAGTCTTGACGCATGCGTATGACTTTTAAAGCATGTTGCTTCACCCCGCTTTGTAAATATTCAGACAACAGTGAAAATATAAGAACTATAGTATTAATTACACGCATTTCTCCTTTACATAAAGTTGCTTGAACATAATGAATATTTCTATTAAAGTTCTGTT
This sequence comes from Oreohelix idahoensis, assembly GCA_024509875.1. Taxonomy (NCBI): domain Eukaryota; kingdom Metazoa; phylum Mollusca; class Gastropoda; order Stylommatophora; family Oreohelicidae; genus Oreohelix; species Oreohelix idahoensis. The sequence goes on from JAMPIV010014739.1 coordinate 90,098, forward strand.
TCATTTTACAGCACGTAAAAACACATTATTAACATAAAAGCAGATCGCTCTGAGCTAACCGGTGCACGATGTGTGAAATCGTAAATTATGCTAAATAACAAGGAACACACAACTGATACATAAACCTGATGTCGCAATTAATAACCCAGTCAGCACAAATAACCTTTAAATCTAATAAGGTTGAAAAGATATGTTTTAAAACATCATAAGACAAGACACTTGAGGCCGATCCATAAACCCTGGTCCTGACTACAGCAGAAATGCAAAACGAACAGTGACTTCAACAATCATACACAAAAAACAGGGTTTTTTAATTTAGAAGTCGCAGAAATCTTCATGCCATAAGGGTATAGGGAATCCCGTTACACGCCCATTGAGGCATATTGGGAATATGGTGTTAGGCGCATATTTTCTTGACCATCGGCACACTAGGGATGATGTGGTCAACATCACGCCGACCGCCTTAACCTTCCCAGCCCGGAGCCGTTTGCAATCTAAAAAATCCCACCTCAACTGGGGATCGAAATGATTTGTCCATGTTTCTTCTTGCCTTATTTTATGTGTGTATAGTGAGTATGTGTGTGTACGTGTGTGAAAGCTTAAATCCGCATATCTAAAGAACTGATGTTGCTGGTTTCCTCGAGTCTTTTGATGAACATGACTAATAACATGCACTTTCTCCCAAGGAACTGAATATGTTCTTCCATGACATGCCACCACTGTATCTGAAAACAGTTCCACACCTCAAACCGGATACTTCTTTCAACGCCTTAAATAAAACAATTGAAATATGTATTGTAAGTGTATTAAAATCGAAGTTGCTTCACTCCTCCTCAGTTCCCCAAGAAGCATGGGCCTTCAACCTAAATATACCAAGTTCCACCTGTCACTTACCATCAGCTCAAGGTCGTTCCATGTCTTCTTCGTCATTTTGATTTCTCCGTGTGTTTTTCTGTCTAAATCCGCTTCTCTTACTTCCGTGTTCTGATTCCAGAACACGGACAGCCTGGAAATGCTATCAACAGGGTTCTTAGTGTGTGTTTTATCCATCTCCAGCGTCTTCTTTTCATCTCTTGTTCCTTGTCTCATTCGTAAAGTTGCTTACTATATACAAAATGCAGTCTGACAATAATTAATAGTATGCATATTTATAGAAACAACAATACATGCAATGATTGACAAGAGAGATAGGTATAAAAGACGTGGTTGAGCGTAATGACGACAGAACCACCAACATAACTCAGCTTATTTCAACGAAGGTTCTAGTACTCTTAAATTAGACGTAAATAAGGTGACACGTAAACTACTTCTTCAAGTACCATCCCCAGTGGCGTAGGAGATAATGTCTCCCAACAACTTTCTGTCTCCAGCACAATGTATCAATTCTGTTGTTGACCTCCTTCCATGCCACGATGTCAAATTGTCCAGTATTTGCTCTCTTTATTTTCCTCTATCTCTTTTTCCTTCAATCTGACCTGTTGTTACGATATATTCCAGCTTTCTTCTTCTCATAACGTGCCCCACAAAAGTGGATTGCTTCTTTCTAACTTGTGAAATAAGTTTCCTCTGCGCATTGGCCTCTTTCATGACATCCTTATTACACTTCTTGGCTGTCTATGTTGACACGTAAACTACAAATTGATATTACATATTATGTCTATGAGACAAGCTATAGAGCTTGGCAATGTGAAAGCAGGCAGGATAAAACATTAGAAATTAGTAACACTATTATGGATCTAAACATGCGCTATTTAATCAAGCACGTGACATGTACCACATGGCATGAAACAACGAATTTCAATAAGGCTACTAACAAACCACAGACAGTGGATAAGACAAAGTGTACCATAACTCTAAACTTCTGTGTGCGTTTGTGTAGGTAATTACATTTTTAAAACAGATCTTTTCATATCCATTTCCGTAAAGCTCAGTATTGCATATGCAGTTCTTCTTTATCTGTATTTCTTACTGTTCTTGATGGCTATTAAGTCTTCAATGACTTGCAGCAAAAGAACCATCTATAATATGCAAAGTACGAGGGGCGTTCAGAAAGTAATGCACCACATCGTTTTTCTCAGCTAATAATGAAGATAGAAGCATGAAATTTTGCACACTTCAAATATGGCGTGTGCCAATTGTGTGCACCAAATTGCACCGCAACCGGCCAAATAATGCGGCTGCCCTAAACCGTTGAAATGGAGCGTGTTAGCAACTTGCGTTATAAGCAGCGAATTGTGATAGAATTTCTCGTTGCAGAGAAGGAAACTGTTGTGAACATTCAAAAGCGTCTATGTGATGTGTATGGAAGTTTTGCAGTCGACAGGAGTACAGTCAGTCGCTGGGTTCAGAGAATCAAAGAATCAGGAAGTGGAGATACAGAGCTGCTTAATCGGCCGCGCTGTGATCGTCCTGCCACAGCCACCAACGCAGAAATTTTGAAATGCGCAGAGGGCATTATTCTTACAGATAGGCGAATCACTACTCAACAATTGGCCTTACAGCTGTCAGTCAGCATTGGTAGTGCAAATGCAGTTATAAAAACTCTCGGATTTTCTAAGGTTTGCGCAAGATGGGTTCCTCGAAGTCTCACAAATGACCACCGATTGCAAAGGAAAACAATTTCTTCCGAATTGTTGGAGCTAATCAATGCTGATGGAGAGAACTGTTTGGCTAAGATCGTTACAGGTGACGAAACCTGGGCACATCATTTTGAACCTGAGACAAAAAGACAGTCAATGGAGTGGCATTATCCGCAATCACCACGAAGAAAGAAATTCAAGACAATTCCTTCAGCTGGAAAGGTCATGATCACTGTCTTTTGGGACATTGAAGGTGTGATTCTTGTGGACGTTATGCCAAGAGGAGAGACAATCAATTCGCAAGCTTACATTAAGACATTGAAAAATCAACGTTTTCGCAGAGTTCGGCCGCACAAGAATCCAGCAGACCTGCTTCTCCTTCACGACAATGCGCGACCTCACACAAGTCTGGCAACACGGGAAGCAATCACCAAATTGGGTTGGACTGTACTACCCCATCCACCCTATAGTCCCGATTTGGCACCCTCTGATTTTCATCTATTTGGTCCACTTAAAGATGCACTCCGTGGGACAAGGTTTGAAGATGATGAAGGAGTGATTCATGCAGCGAAGAAATGGCTACATGATCAAGACAAAATCTGGTACGGGCTAGGAATACATGCACTTGTTTCGTGCTGGCATAAAGCCGTACAAGTTGATGGGGATTATGTTGAATAATACCGATGTTTACATGACATATCCATGTATATTGTGTATAAATTTCATGCTTTTTGTATAAACAGCTCCTGAGAAAAACGATGTGGTGCATTACTTTCTGAATGCTCCTCATAACTTTTGTTACACTTGGTGTTCACACAAAAATATAAGTCTAACTCACCTTGTCAGCATGAACAACACAAGTCCGTAATTAATATATAAGTGCAGCTGAACTTGTTGCGTACAAATAAAAAATCTGTATCAACATAAGAAATATGACACAAATGACAAAAGTGTGCATTCATTCATTAATCTTCAATGCCCTGTAGAGTACCGACTTTCAACACATACATGCCAAACAGTTCCTATCCTGTACCATCCATTTCAGGTATTTCAATGACTTCTTTATACCTTTTAAGTATGTCTCTAATTCCATTCTCCATCTGTTTTTAAGTCTTCCACTATTTCTCGTACCCTGTGGATTTCAGAATAGGAACTGCCTGGCAATACTATCAGCTAGGTTTCCCTAATGTGTGTCTTATTCAATACCAGCATCACTTCCTCCTCAACTTCTTGTTCCAGTGGTATTAGTTTGCTTCGTCCCATCACTTCTACACTAGTGATCTTGTCCTACCATTGTAATCCTTCAATTCTGCGCAAGCACCCACTTAATGAAAGTATGCAACTTGTTAACTTGTTGTTTCACAGCCACACAACAGGACTATCTTGGCATTGAGTTGAAGATTTATATTTTTGTGATGGACTTGATTTCTTTTAAATGAAACTTGGTTTTTCTGACCAAACGTCTGTAGTAACATAAAAACGTGACTGAACGCGTCACCATAAATGACAACAATGTATATTACCATAAAAACAGCAATAAACCTCTACAATATTTCAAGCATGAAAATGAACAACAACAAAATCAACATCTAGCTGCTATTACATTTTTTTTTTTTTAAAGTTTCCCCCGGCACATATGAATGTTACACAAACTTTCCTTTCCAGTGATACCGTTTTTTTAACAGCTTCCGCGCTCGTGATCACGACCTTCAGTTAATTGCCATTTGTGGACACTAGAACTGAAGTGCAGTGTCATTAACATTACTGTAATGCCATAATTATACCGGGTGAGCCAGAATAGTCTGACATATTATACTTGCAAATATGACATACATTTGCCAAAAAAAAAATTTATGCATGCATATAATATAAATAATCTACTAAAACAAAAAAATTCACAACTTGTTAACCTATAAGTTTATCGTGTTTATAGATTTCACACAAGCGTTGAGATAAACCTTCAAGTGCTGCCGAACACAAGCTGTGATGTATTCACTGACACACATATTTTAAAATATCCCTACACAGGACAAGCACGATACACAGCGACTCAACACGGCATGCTGACAAAATAGTTTTGTTCCGTCAATAATTTACAGCAGGCCAGATAACCTTGTCTACTACTGCTTCTGTGTAAGTTAAAGATGGTCCTAAAACACAGATACTTAGTGTAGACTTCACTAAACTAGGCCCAGCTTTATGAAGTGGGTGAGCGGTTCCCTTCCTTACTGCCCTTGCCGTCACTAACTCAAGAGCTGAGTCAGGTACCCATTTACAGCTAGGCGGACTAGAACGTGGCACAACCAGGTTTCGAACCTGTTTCAGTGGAAGACGTGTGTAAAATGTGTCAGTTATTTTGTCTGGCTCACCCGATATATACGGTACTTAGGTTTTTAAATATCGTTTGCTATAAACAAATTCACCCGTGTGTTGCCGGGGCCCGAAAGGGGAGCAAAGAATAGTAACACTGCACCCTACCACGCATGTCGTAAAAAGCGACTAAGGAGGGTTGGGCATGGGGCTGTTTACCCCATCCCGTAAAAACTTTGCACAGTGGGCTGATCACCTGCTTGCCAACCAATCTGATTACGGAAACAACGATAGATTGTTTGGTCTGTTTCTGTTCCACAAAGACGCCACTAGGCGTGGTGGAAACAGCGATAGATTGATCAATTTGTTGTTGCCCTAAGACGCCACTAGGCGTACTGGCCACATACTGCTTTGCCGGTTGGTGGCTAAGGATGGAAGAAGAGAAGAAGAAGAAGATAAACAAATTGAAGATTACAATCGTCGTGCCCCTAGCTGTTTACGTCTTACCGATTTCCCAATTAACAGCACAGACAAAAAATTGCTTCCCTTTTTTAAAACTGTTTTATTAGACTTATACTTGTAATGTTAGTAACTGTAATTAATATAGCATCGTCTGTAAACAAATTATCAATACATACTCTAAACTGGAAACTGGTTTGAAACCACACTCTCACATAACTAGTACTTGGCTTTTATCAAACGGAAGTTTGTACTGAAATCAAGTTTGAGTGAACTATTAAGCACAGTCACAGGATCGTACATAACCTTGCACAAAACATTCTCAACTTGCCCTTTAACAATTACAATCAGTGGAGAGCTTCCCTCTTAACGTGTGGCGTGTTCACTACTCTTCACCCAAGCGTTCATTTTTTATGCCACATTTTCTCATTTTTTAGAAGTTTTCGCTCAATCGAAGAGCAACAAAACCCCTACCCCTAGTTATCCTAATCCTAATGCCACCCTCGTTCGTTGAAATATCAATGATTTCTATTGGAACCGGGTTTCGGCAAAGTAGCGAACTATTAAGATATAGACAAGAGCAGCCAGTCAAATCATCCATTTATATCGTTTCGTATATATAAAGGTCAATCGTGATTAAACGCATAGAAATAGACAGATATAACTCAACGCTACTGTATATATGTACACATAAACCAGTGCTGAATAGATCTCGTTCAGGAAATTGTCAGAAACAATTATTTCTTTGTTTATTTCTTTCTTTCCTAACTAATTTCTTTCTTACTTTCTTTCTATGAGCTCTCTTCGTCTCGCTGTCTATCTATCTCTCTCTCTCTCTTCTGTGTGCGCGAATTATTTTTTGTTGTAGATGTGCACACATTACACAGAATAATATTAGGCAGGTTTTCGACCAAAAACAAACACAGATCAACTACAGACAAGGCAGCAACAACGAGCATCACTGTAGAACAGAGTTTGGAATTGAACTCGCCTTTAACATTGGAGGATAGTGGACTGTAAAAAGACATTCTACAGTTTAGATAACAACTTTGGAACTGATAAGGTATTACAGAGGGCCCCCCCCCCCTTTCCCCCTTTTTCATTAACCTACAATAAAGAAAACATACGAAGTCATGAAGTACATAATTCTTCATGAAAGACAAAGTACATAAATCCGTTAGGGTAAGAATTGGAGTACTGCAGAGCTGCCTGTTGTTGCCATATTTCTTCTTACTGGTTATATACCGATTTATGAAAGCAACGACATCAACCAACAGTGGACTCTTGACAAAAGAGCTTGTCCATTTAACTAGGGTTTCTAGACTGTGCCTATGAGCCTTCTATCTTATAACCATTACAAAGATCAAATGAGAGAATACTGCACTTGATCAGGGGACACGGTAACTGATACAAAAAAAAAAAAAAAAAGCAATAGGAACTTTAAATGCATTGAAAAATACATATCTTTAAAACATGGAGAACAAAAATAATAAAAAGAAAAGCTTAGAGACTTTCATAAATGCTTGCTTGCGCAGAATACAATTTAAATGGTATGACAAGATCTCCAATGTGGTTACTGATGGAAACAACTAGTCAAATACCACTGGAGGAGAGAGACGACGGCCTAGGATAGGAATACACACTGAGGAAATCAGCTGATGGAATTACAAGACAGTATTTGTTCTAGAATTCTCAGGGTCACAGAAATTTAGAGAGACCTATAAAACACATGAAGAAGGAAATTGGGAGTCGGGCACAAGAGATGGAAAGACCTAGAAATTTATGCCACAAGACAGGAAGGCGTGACGTGAATTTTTGAAGGCCCATGATCCATGAATAGCTGAGGAGTTAAATAATTAAGACAGCAACAACTAACAAAAATGATTAAGGACTGTGAGAAGAAAAAAAAAACTCTATTTAAAATACGGATAACAGGAAAACAAGAACATTCTGAAATTCGTCATTTTGTTAGGCTGAGACTAGAGAGAATAAGGATGACTAGGCCAAACTGTTATAGTGGGAAAGGTTGGACACGAAACGAACTGGCACAGTATTGATTGATTCGATGCATTACTGTAAACATGCTTGGTACATTATAGCTACACACGGGCTCTGATTCTAAAGATATAATCCAGTGGAGTGAGAGAAAGTATAGAGAAACGCAATTTCAGAATAGGAAATGCTATAAGTAGATGAAGAAAAGAAAAGACAATTTTGATCTGAACTCAAAATGAGGAAAAAAACAACAACAAAGAAGCATGGTTTCCGCAAAAAGACGATCGTGAAAGAACGCAACACTTAAATCAGCACCCAAATGACTAATTCAATACAGGACGGCAGATTATGGGGCATTACCGTGAATGTCATGTTCAAACAACATCATTTCCTAAGGTGTCCGAAACGAATCGAGAGTATGAAAACACAATGAAAGAAAGAGAAAAGGGTTCTGAAGACGAAACAACTCTCCAGAGACATCAAAATGGACAAAAAATATATCTGTATTTTACAGAGAATGGAATAAAAGAAAGAAGACATGAAATGCAAGACAGAGAGAGAGAGAAAGAACGCGTGATTGTTTATGTGCGTCAGCACGTGTGTGCATGTGGAGAACGAGAGAATGTAATTTTAATACATCTCGATCCTTGTTATCGTTTCCATTGGAAATCCCAAACTATTACTGCAGAATCAGTCACGCTCGTCTCCTCTAAGAGACCTCAAATGGCGACTTCACACGCATGTTTGGCTACCAATGATTACATTTGTAAAGAAGGCACACTTGTAAAAGAGGCGGGTGGCTGAGTAAATAGTGATGGGGCTGTTACAGGAAACACTTCTAAATGTGACTGGTAGTTCAATCATAAAACTGATACGAGTAAACTAGCAATGCAAAAACATAACGATAAACAAAAGCAAACACACAGACAGTCACACAAATTCACACACTGAAACAAAAACAAACAAAGCAAAGTGGTTCCTTACAACTCATTTCCCTTTATTATTATGTCTCTCTCTCTCAGTCTCTAAAACAAGTTGTCTAGGGAAGAAAGTAGGACGAACGAAAAAAACAATTTGAAGGAAAGAAGGCGAGGGACGCTTCAAACCTTGTTACCGCCATGCCTATCCGTAGCATGAGACAGATATACAAGACAAAGGGCCCTATCAGACGCAAAGAACCAAAACTCAAGGAGCAGTCACATTTGGCAAACAGAAGATGATGAAGCTGCAGTCATAACTGGGATGAAGGGGGAAAACTGCCATTCAATTCCTCATGGCCACAGTAAATGTAATGTAACGTTTGCTTATATCGTTCTTGCTTTTAAAGCTGAAGCTTTATTCATTCTTACTTGTCATAACAAGTTTCCCCGAGACGAATAGTTTTTTTTTAATAGTTACATTCAACATGGTATCCGACATTCTATATACTTGTTAAACGAAAGTTGGACATCTTTGTGTATGTGTATACATATGCATGTGTCTGCATGCATGTATGCCTACATGTATGCATACATTGTGTATATAACTAAACATTACACACATAAAGGTATGTTTCAGGCCCTCATGAGAAAAAAAGAAGTAGAAAACTAGACAAGAGAAAAACAACAGAAGTGAGTGGCTCACCGGAGAATCAAACCCAGGACCTTCCGAACGGCACCACCGCCTAGCTACGGAAGCGAATCACACTATCCTCCCTGCTGTATGCATGTATCTATGTAAGTTTGTATACATATGTATGCATACATGCCTACACTGTTATAAATTCTAATAATTCTCCTATAGTGTTTGTTGTATTTTATTTCATATCAGTACATACCAATGTATTTTTGGACAACAACGATTTTGATCACTGTTTACCTGTATGTATTTTTTTTTAAAAAATAAAGTTTTGCCTCGTTCTGGCTAGGCGCGTCCCGTTCAACCTAGTCGGTTATGTTAGGGCGCATGTCCAAACATAAAAGACCCGTAGGTCTGAGATTTGTATCTTATATAATTGCCCTGTATGTATGTATGTTTGCATGTATGGTATTTTGAGACAAGTATGTGCATGTATGTGAGTGAATTGATGTACTTGCGGTTGAGGAGATTTGAAATCAGAGTAGTATGTAAACATGTAAAGTGCCAGCGCAATTATATGATCATTCGGGATATGAAAACTTCGAAGTACAAAACTCCCGTATTGAATTTCCGTACATTTTCCACACTTTTGTTAATTTTAATAATTCTCCAATATGGTATGTTGTATGTATTATACCTTATCATTACACATCAATGTATCTCATGGAAAATAAAGATTCTAATATTTAGGCTATGTCTCGAAATGTTCCCCAACATCTAGACTAGCTAATAATAATAATAGCCCCTTCAGTGATAAACATTTATAACACATAAGGAAGGGGAACCCCAGGCCTGTAAACAGTAAATAAATATTAGACAAACATAAAGGTATGTTTTCAGGCACTCGTAAGAAATAAAGAAGTAGAACACTAGACAACAGAAAAACAACAGACGTGAGTGGCTTACCTAGGACTCGAACCCAGGACCTTCCGTGCGACAACCCCGCCTAGCTATGCAAGCGAATCACACTATCCTCCCTGCCATCTAGGCATCACCAAAAAATGATGCTTCGATGACGGATCATTAGTGTGACCGCAAGACATAACACCGGAAATTTACCATGCGCAGTCCAGCCTATTAAAATGCAATCACTTCTGTTGTTCCCCTATTATACAGTACAGGTCTGACTAGAGCCCCTTTATCATATAAGAGTTACGCGAACTAAAATTTTGCCGCCATTTTCGACTGTACCAGTATTGCAGGAAGATGGACCCAATCGCGAGTTTCAGACCCAATATGCATTTTCGTTTAGGTTAACTAATAATTTGAAATAAAATTAGATGCAAATACAGTAGCACATAATTGTACTATTCTTTGTATTTCAACTAACAAAACAAAAAGAAGAAAACTAGTTTACTTACCGGTTTATTGAATAGAATCAGTAGCGTGAATTTTCAACACATACTCCGTTGAATTTTATATTCCGTTAGAATTCCACTATTTAGCAACAAATATTCCGTTAGAATTGCAACACTTAGCAAAACATACTACCTTATAAAATAAAAATAATAAAAATTAATTATAATTTTATTGCAGTTTTATTATATATATATATATATATATATATATATATATATATATATATATATATATATATATATATATATATATATATATATCTATATATATATATATATATATATATATATATATATATATATATATATATATATATATGTACAGTACTTTGCAAAAAAAATGGCAGTCATATTGCTCAGCTAAATAAGCTGAAATCTAATTAAATATGCATGTTCTGCCCCAAATTTGCACTCCACTTAAGTGAGCAAACACTACCAAAAGTAAAAAAAAAATTAGCGTAGAGTAACGTCCCTTGATAATAGAGCAGACGACAATTTCTAATGCTAGTGGCAGAAAATGGATACAAAGTCAAAGTGTATGTAAATTCTCACAGCTTTGGAATGAAGGAAATCAAACATGTTCCAACATTTCTAAAACCTTGAACATTCCTGAGCGGACTGTCTACAGAGTTGTGAGTAAATTAAAAGCAGGTAATGGAATCGAGCGAAAAGAAGGTAGTGGGGGGCCAAGAATTTTGGTCACAAAGGACCATCGGTGTCTCGCCCAAATCGTTCGGGCTGGGTCAATGAAGAGTGTAGAAAACATACGGCAGCGCATGATCGAGTTGGGAAGCCCAGAGGTATCTAATGCTATTGTCAACCGGGAGCTACACAGGATGAATTACACAAAAAAGCGGGTAATTTCGTCACCATTGCTCACAGAGACTCACAAACAGATGCGCTTGAACTGGTGCCACGAACACCAAAATTTGTCATGGGACAATGTGATTTTTTCAGATGAATGTTCTCTTTGGTCTTATCCTGCTCAAATAAATATTTGGACGAAAGGCTCTGTAACGCCTGTGTACCAGCGACCGAAACATACCTAGAAATTCCATCTTTGGGGAGGGGTGTCAGCAAGAGGTGCCACCCCACTGTGTGTTTTCACAGGAATTCTCACGAAAGAAAGGTACATCGACATACTAGAGGGACACCTTCTGCCATTTATGCAGGTCATGTACCCCGACGGGTGCACATTTCAACATGACAATGACCCAAATCATACAGCTCATACCCCCAAAGCATGGCTGCAAGAGAAGAATGTGATAGTGCTGAAGTGGCCCAGCAACAGTCCCGATCAAAACCCAATTGAAAACGTTTGAGCACTACTCAAGAATCATTTAAAAAAGAGTGGACTCAGAGACGTTGAACAATTGAAGAAGGTAGCTGAAAAATACTGGGACAGTCTGACTCTCAATTACCTACAAACATTTGTGGGAAGTATGCCTCGCCGCGTCCAGGCTTGCCTTGCTGGAGAAGGCAACATTATATTGTACTGAAACCACTGTTAATAGATAGGGGAGATACCAATCTTCCTCTGTGTAGTGGGTTTGATGGTATTGTATGATGGTGATATCACTAAATGTAATTGTATGAGGCCAGCTGTGAAGGCTCCTGAGATAAAATGTAGTTGTGAATTGTCAGAAGGCCTTTCTTGCTACCACTACGACCTCACACTTATCTTTTTTTTTTTCTAATGAATGTAGCTACGTAAAGTGTCTAGGGTTATGATATGTAATGTGGTGTGATAGTCATAGATACACCCACAGATAATTAAGTAGACTAATAATATTTAACCAATATTACAACACACTGAACTAACTCAATAGTGTAAAATTTTTTGATAGAATTATATTACATTTATTTTGTTCTGGATCAATTTTTAGGTTGACCAGAACTTAAAAGGATTTAGAGATTATGAAAGAAATGCATGGAATATTATATCATAAATGCAATAGTGTACATATATATGTACTATACTAGTTAGTTTTATTAAAATGTTCTAGTAGTCATCTACTTGGGAGGATAGTTAATGTTTGTGCTGTTGGGGTGGCCTCATCACACCTGTCTATATTGACTACACAGTGTCCAGAAAATGGTGGGAATTTTTATGGGGGTATTAGTAACTAAAAGGCGTTGGTGAATGTCCAGCAGACCAGAGGCTCACTCATCTTGTAGTTGTAGCTCTGGTGCTGAAATCTGGTGGTCCCACCTCTCCGTGCTGGCGGGCAATAATGGTGGTCTCTGTCACAAGTACTGCGCAGATACACTCGAGTTAAGTCACCAACTGAATAGACACTGCTTTGTTGACAACTGAAACTCACAGCTCTGCAATCAAAGTATGGGCCATGTGTCAAAATCTATTCTCTACCCACGTCTGGACACAACACTGACACAACAACCACATCATACAGACAGGTCAGATCTCTCTGACCAAACAGCACATTTACCATGGTGGTTTTACATCAGATAGATCCTCCCAGACTATAGATTCTGAAAAATATTTATTAGTTTTCTGCCCTAAAAGAGGATAGGTAATATGTTTCATTATTCTCAACACTTGATCTGTCTTTCCTAACCCTTGCTGGAGTTTATGTATATTGTTGGTCCCTAGACCCTGACTAGGGCGGGGGGTCTAGAGCAAATCCCTACTTGTTTGTAAGGCTAGATTTCGATATGGCAGTATCAAATCACTCGAACATTAAACAATATTCAAAATATGCAAAGAAATAATTTCAATCTTACCAGATTATGAATAAAGAACACAGAAATGCTAGCAAAACTCAGCTGAGCTGCTGGCTATAGTATGGCGTCCCTGAACTTATTTCAATTTCTTTCCTTTGGAAATCACCACACTTTAAAATACTGTGTCTATCATCGAACAACTATTGAGGAATGGTCCCACTTGCTCGTCTGAGCGCCGATAAAATGATTGTCTGTGGCCAATCACTGCCTAGGTTTATTTCAAATTCAAATTTCCTACCCTAAAGTCATTTCAGTCATGCTTCAGTCAAGTATGGATGTTTATCTGTTAGTCTGTTCGTCTCTACTTGTTTTTTTTTACAAAAATGTACTTGATTTTTGAACCAACCTTTCTCTCCCCTCCAAAATTTTGTCGTTAAAAGTTATTTTTAGACACAGCCACCACAATATCCCTTCTCTTCCATACTAAGTAGATTTGAACACCTGCGTCTCGAGGTCGTGTTTTTTTTTGTGCAAATAGCGACACTTTTTTATTCAATACAGTCATGTCGCTGATGTGAACAACACTGTCTTTTGTCATTATCTTCAATATTATCTATCCGTCTGTAAAATTAAGAACATATTAGTTCACTGCTCAGAATGGGCCATCCGGCCAGCTAATTTTTATATTCCTAACATTAATATTAAGAAAAAAGTACTTTTTAAATTTTGTAATATTTCGAACATCTGCGTTTAGCCGCTGAATTCAAATCAAGGGCTTGGTATCGCAAAAGCGTCCATTCCGTACCTCGTGTCAATTTGGGGGACGTGAATTTTTACTTTCCCCCATCCCCCCCCCCCCCAAATTGCGTCTCCTTAGCCTTTCCAGTCTCACGCAATCTTTCCAGTCATATTTTTTCCTTTTTATCCGCCGTTCCCCTCCTGTCTAGCAAGTCAATTTTTATGGAGGGTGATGACCCGCGGTCTGGGCGATCATGTACTATCAGCAGCCTACGCATTATGTTTTTATCCTTACATGTTAACTATGGAGGTATTTTACCGTTGTATCTCTGTCAATTTCACTACACATCTCCCCACTTGAAAACATGCCTATGGCAAGTTCCAACACCAGCGATACACATAGGTAAAATTACTCCTCACGTCTGCCACTACTCTAATTTTGATCACAGGGGTGCCGACTGAGGAAATCTGCACCGACATTCAATTTGCCTGGGATATATTGGATACTAAACTGATAAGGTTGAAGCAATAAAGACCACCTCAGCAATCTTGCGTTTTCATGCTTAGCCTGAGATAAGAATACGAGAGGCTGATGGTCCGTCTCCACCACAAAAGTCCTACCATACAGATAGATTTGAAACTTCTTTATTGCCCATATTAACGCTAAACATTCTTTTTCGCTTGTGGAGTATCCTTGTTCCGCCTTATTCAATTTGCGGCTTGCATAAGCGACTGGTTTCAGTTCCCCATCAGGTGAAGATGATCTTTGCAACAAAGCCCCTCCGAGTCCTACATTACTTGCATCGGTTCTTAAGACAAAGTCCTGTGTCAAATCAGGCAGTTTGAGAATAGGCTTGCTAGTGAGTTTTTCCTTTAACTCTTGGAACGCTAGTTCACATTGTGCAGTCCAATTAATTTTATCTGGAAGTCCCTTGCGAGTCAGATCAGTCAGAGGAGCACAAATAGCGTTAAAATTCTTGATGTATTTCTGATAAAATCCGCATAACGACACAAATGATCGCACGTCCTTTTTTGTTTGCGGCCTAGGTGCTCTCTGCAGTTTTTCCAAATTCTTAGGATCAGGGGTCATATTACCCTGATATACAGTGTGTCCCAAGAATTCCAACTCTTTACATCCAATACAACATTTTGTTGGCCTAGCAGTTAAGTTCGCCTCCCGAAGTCTATCAAACAACATCTCCAGAGCTTCAATGTGTTCTTCAAATGTCTCTGTGGCGACGAGAATATCATCTATGAAATTCGTGATACATGGGTTATTCAGGGGATCCAACAATTTGCGCATCATCCTTGAAAACACACTCGGAGCATTTTTCAGTCCGAATGGTAGCATATTGAATTCATAATGTCCATCCGAAGTGCTAAAAGCCAAATAAGGTCTCACTTCAGGCTTCACTGGGATCTGGTAATAGCCTTTACTAAGATCCACCTTTGAAAAGTATTTTGCCTTGTTCAGTCTGGCAAATAGCTGTTTTGTGTCTGGTAATGGATCCACTTGTCCTTCTGTGACAGCATTCAGTTTCCTGTAATCTATGCACAGTCTGTGTTCCCCAGACGGTTTTCTCAACAAAACGACACTAGAACTAAAAGATGCTTCACTGTGCGAAATAATCCCCTCCTTCAACAAATACTCTATTTCTTCCTTCAATGCCTTCTCCTTCGCGAACGGAATAGAATAGGCTCTCATACAGATTGGGTTTGAGTCTACCAGTTTCATGTCATACTGTAGCAAATTTGTATGGCCTGGTTTATCTGTTAATACATCTGTATGTTCCTCCAGAACCTGTTGAACTCTCTCCCTCTGGTTTTTAGTCAGGTGCTTGCTGACTTTTACCTGTGCTGCTGTTTCACAAGGATGTAATGGGTATTCATGTGAGGTGAGTGGTTCCTTTTGCATCTGGGTTGCAATAGCTAAGGTCAGTAAGGGGGTGCTTTCCTGGAGTGGTCTGTCCAGATACTTCTTTAATAAGTTTACATGATAAACTTTCTCCTTCCCCTTTTTGTCAATTTTATAGTTTGTTCTAGACACCTTCTCTAGAACCGTATATGGACCTTGCCAACCAATTTGTAATTTATTCTGGCTTCCGGGTAGTAGAAGCAGCACCTTCTCGCCGACTGCCAGTTCCCTGTCCTTTGCCTTCCTATTAAAATACGCTGCATGTTTCTTCCTGGCTTGCTTCAAATTATCATTTGCCAGTTTCCATCCAGCTTTCAAACGAGTGGTCAGTTCGTTCACGTATTGATACGATGAGGTAACAGTCTCTTCCGCCTTCTCATCTGTCCAGGTCCTTAATAGAGCTTCTAATGGACCTTTTATTGGCCTCCCAAATAGCAAAGTTGCGGGAGCCATCCCGGTTGAACTATGTGGTACCTCCCGGTACGCAAACAATGCGGCGGGCAGGAATTGATCCCACAGATCCGGTTTTTCGTGTGCCAGCTTTCTCAGGATAGAAATGAGAGTCCCGTTGAACCTCTCTACCTGGCCGTTCCCTTGTGGATGGTACGGACTACAATGAAAGTGTCTGGCTTGAAATAGCTTAAAAACTTCTTCCGTTAGTTTCCCCTTGAACTGAGAACCATTATCCGTCAAGATTTGATGCGGGAATCCTAATCGGGTAAATATTGTAAGTAGTGCCTCTGCTACATGTTTTGAATCAATTGATGGCAGGGCTACCGCCTCTCCCCACATAGAACAAGTGTCCACCAGAGTAAGGATGTAACTGTTCCTCCTCTTGGTCCGAGTGAGAGGTCCTACAATATCCACTGCAACCCTCTCAAAAGGTGTTCCCACTATGGGCATTTCCCCTAGAGTTGCAGGAGCAGTCCAGTGCTTTGGAGCTACCCTTTGACATTCTGGGCAGGATTTGACATATCTTTTTATATCCTCCGTTATCCCTGGCCAGAAGTAATGACAAGCTATACGCTGTCCTGTGGCGCTGATCCCCATGTGACCACTGAAGGGAATCGCATGCCCGAGTTCCATCACTTTATCTCTATATGAAGTGGGAAGAACCAGCTGGTTATGACCATTTGTTCCAGTTCCGGCCTTCCTGTATAAGAGTTTGTTCTTCATGAAATATTCCCCCTTGCTCGGAGGGGTGTGGCATTTGGGCAATTTTTTAAAACAGGGCTTGAGTGTCCTATCCTCAGCCTGCGCCTTCCTCATCTCCTCTGGATGAGCATTTATAGGTTCACCTTCTTCCTCCTTCTTCTGTGACCTGGTCTGCACTGTCGCCATGATCACAGGTTTCTCGGGATTCCCCAAGAAGACGTATCTACACCCCAATATCAGAGGGTAGATTGGTTCATCTATCACTGCTGCTCTGATTTCTCCTTCCACATAGCGAGTTTTCACCGTTATCCTTGCGATGGGAAGTGTCATGAGTGGTATGTCCTTAGTTGCCCCTTGTATTTCCACTGTTTCTGTGGTATACTGACTTGGGTCCACTAGGCTAGACTTCACAACTGAATCATAATCCAAACCTGTATCATAAAGGCACCTTATGGTGACCCCATTACAAATAACATCCTCACAAACTGGGGGGTGATAAGGTTCCTGTTGTCCCTTAGGATTAACCTTTAATCTTTGCGTCCCCGACTTCATTGCAGCAATGTTTGAAGGTTTCCTTCTACAAAATTCGGTGTTATGGTTATCCTTCTTGCACCATTTACACCATCTTTTCCCTTGGTTCAACGGTTTTCTTTCATTGAACTTTTGGTCATTGAACTGTGAGTTTCTGTCGCGATAGTCATTTCTTGGCCGCTCAAAGTTTGTCCTACCTTTATTTCCCTGCTCTCTATTATCAAATTTATTAAATTGCTGTGGAGCTTTAAAATTGTCTATGTGCTTCTTTTTAGCACCACTTACCTCTGCCTGAGCTGCCTGATACCTCTCAGCAACATTTAAAATTTCCCCCAACTTCTCTGCACCTTGTTCCATGAGAAATTTTCTCATGTCTGGAGCCATGGACTCTCTCAATTGCTCAATCATGATCATTTCTTTAAGATCTTGGGTCTTCCCCAGAGCCGTCCATTTCTCCAAATAGGTTTCTAGTCTGGCAGAGAATTGGTGGTATGTCTCCCCAGACAACAGTTTGGCATTTCTAAATTTCTTACGATAAAATTCACCATTCTTCTCGTACCTTAATAACAAAGCCTGCTTTAACATGTCATAATTGTCTTGGTCTTCCCTGTTCATTTTAGCAAATACTTCATAAGAAGTACCCCTCAATCCCTGTGATAGCTTTAAACTCCACCTCTCTCTCTCTAACCCATATGTAGTAGCTAATAACTCAAAACGTCCTAGGTACCCTTCTATGTCATCGTCTTTTTCAACAAAATGGTCTAAATGAAACCCCATAGCTGAGTTTGAGGCTCCCAGACTGGGCGTAGCATCTGAGGCAAAAGGGCTGGCACCATTTTCAGGAGCCTGGCCTTGTAATTCCAGCTCCCTTAGTCGTAATTCGTGCTCCCTTTGCAACCTTCTATCTTCTGCCTCCCTTTCGGCCTTTTTATCTTCTGCCTCCCTTTGCTGTCGTTTTTCTTCTGCCTCAATCTGCAGCCTCTTAATGTCTCTATCAGCCTCAATTTGTAACCTCTTCTCTTCAGCTAACCTTTCAGACTCTAATTTTCTTTCAGCCTCTTTTTCTAATCTCCTTTCTTCCCGTTCAATATATTTATCACATTCAGCCGTTACGTATTGAATTAAAATCTGACCATCCATTCCCATCTCCTTCGCGGTGAGCACAGCAGCTGATCTAAATTTTGCCAGCTCCGCCATACTTTTTAGACAATATAATAATATACAAGATAAATCTCTAACCAGTAAATACACTAAGTACTTCTAATTACTATATGACTATAGTCTAACTAATTCTAACTAACCAGTTAACTAATTAATTATTACTGGCTGTGAAGATTCACCAACTTTTATCTGTAGGGACACTTTTAATGTTAAAGGGAATTTTACAATTTATTTCCCTACTTTTATTTCTCCCACCAGGAGATCCTAATATTACTGTTGGGTTAATTATCCCGGACGAGCCCCCAATATATGTAGTGGGTTTGATGGTATTGTATGATGGTGATATCACTAAATGTAATTGTATGAGGCCAGCTGTGAAGGCTCCTGAGATAAAATGTAGTTGTGAATTGTCAGAAGGCCTTTCTTGCTACCACTACGACCTCACACTTATCTTTTTTTTTCTAATGAATGTAGCTACGTAAAGTGTCTAGGGTTATGATATGTAATGTGGTGTGATAGTCATAGATACACCCACAGATAATTAAGTAGACTAATAATATTTAACCAATATTACAACACACTGAACTAACTCAATAGTGTAAAATTTTTTGATAGAATTATATTACATTTATTTTGTTCTGGATCAATTTTTTAGGTTGACCAGAACTTAAAAGGATTTAGAGATTATGAAAGAAATGCATGGAATATTATATCATAAATGCAATAGTGTACATATATATGTACTATACTAGTTAGTTTTATTAAAATGTTCTAGTAGTCATCTACTGGGGAGGATAGTTAATGTTTGTGCTGTTGGGGTGGCCTCATCACACCTGTCTATATTGACTACACAGTGTCCAGAAAATGGTGGGAATTTTTATGGGGGTATTAGTAACTAAAAGGCGTTGGTGAATGTCCAGCAGACCAGAGGCTCACTCATCTTGTAGTTGTAGCTCTGGTGCTGAAATCTGGTGGTCCCACCTCTCCGTGCTGGCGGGCAATAATGGTGGTCTCTGTCACAAGTACTGCGCAGATACACTCGAGTTAAGTCACCAACTGAATAGACACTGCTTTGTTGACAACTGAAACTCACAGCTCTGCAATCAAAGTATGGGCCATGTGTCAAAATCTATTCTCTACCCACGTCTGGACACAACACTGACACAACAACCACATCATACAGACAGGTCAGATCTCTCTGACCAAACAGCACATTTACCATGGTGGTTTTACATCAGATAGATCCTCCCAGACTATAGATTCTGAAAAATATTTATTAGTTTTCTGCCCTAAAAGAGGATAGGTAATATGTTTCATTATTCTCAACACTTGATCTGTCTTTCCTAACCCTTGCTGGAGTTTATGTATATTGTTGGTCCCTAGACCCTGACTTGCGCGGGGGGTCTAGAGCAAATCCCTACTTGTTTGTAAGGCTAGATTTCGATATGGCAGTATCAAATCACTCGAACATTAAACAATATTCAAAATATGCAAAGAAATAATTTCAATCTTACCAGATTATGAATAAAGAACACAGAAATGCTAGCAAAACTCAGCTGAGCTGCTGGCTATAGTATGGCGTCCCTGAACTTATTTCACTTTCTTTCATTTGGAAATCACCACACTTTAAAATACTGTGTCTATCATCGAACAACTATTGAGGAATGACCCCACTTTCGCGTCTGAGCGCTAATAATATGATTGTCTGTGGCCAATCACTGCCTAGGTTTATTTTAAATTCAAATTTCCTACCCTAAAGTCATTTCAGTCATGCTTCAGTCAAGTATGGATGTTTATCTGTTAGTCTGTCCGTCTCTACTTGTTTTTTTTACAAAAATGTACTTGATTTTTGAACCAACCTTTCTCTCCCCTCCAAAATTTTGTCGTTAAAAGTTATTTTTAGACACAGCCACCACAATATCCCTTCTCTTCCATACTAAGTAGATTTGAACACCTGCGTCTCGAGGTCGTGTTTTTTTGTGCAAATAGCGACACTTTTTATTCAATACAGTCATGTCGCTGATGTGAACAACACTGTCTTTTGTCATTATCTTCAATATTATCTATCCGTCTGTAAAATTAAAAACATATTAGTTCACTGCTCAGAATGGGCCATCCGGCCAGCTAATTTTTATATTCCTAACATTAATATTAAGAAAAAAAGTACTTTTTAAATTTTGTAATATTTCGAACATCTGCGTTTAGCCGCTGAATTCAAATCAAGGGCTTGGTATCGCAAAAGCGTCCATTCCGTACCTCGTGTCAATTTGGGGGACGTGAATTTTTACTTTCCTCCCTCCCCCCCCCCAATTGCGTCTCCTTAGCCTTTCTAGTCTCACGCAATCTTTCCAGTCATATTTTTTCCCTTTTTATCCGCCGTTCCCCTCCTGTCTAGCAAGTCAATTTTTATGGAGGGTGATGACCCGCGGTCTGGGCGATCATGTACTATCAGCAGCCTACGCATTATGTTTTTATCCTTACATGTTAACTATGGAGGTATTTTACCGTTGTATCTCTGTCAATTTCACTACACATCTCCCCACTTGAAAACATGCCTATGGCAAGTTCCAACACCAGCGATACACATAGGTAAAATTACTCCTCACGTCTGCCACTACTCTAATTTTGATCACAGGGGTGCCGACTGAGGAAATCTGCACCGACATTCAATTTGCCTGGGATATATTGGATACTAAACTGATAAGGTTGAAGCAATAAAGACCACCTCAGCAATCTTGCGTTTTCATGCTTAGCCTGAGATAAGAATACGAGAGGCTGATGGTCCGTCTCCACCACAAAAGTCCTACCATACAGATAGATTTGAAACTTCTTTATTGCCCATATTAACGCTAAACATTCTTTTTCGCTTGTGAGTATCCTTGTTCCGCCTTATTCAATTTACGGCTTGCATAAGCGACTGGTTTCAGTTCCCCATCAGGTGAAGATGATCTTTGCAACAAAGCCCCTCCGAGTCCTACATTACTTGCATCGGTTCTTAAGACAAAGTCCTGTGTCAAATCAGGCAGTTTGAGAATAGGCTTGCTAGTGAGTTTTTCCTTTAACTCTTGGAACGCTAGTTCACATTGTGCAGTCCAAATAATTTTATCTGGAAGTCCCTTGCGAGTCAGATCAGTCAGAGGAGCACAAATAGCGTTAAAATTCTTGATTTATTTCTGATAAAATCCGCATAACGACACAAATGATCGCACGTCCTTTTTTGTTTGTGGCTTAGGTGCTCTCTGCAGTTTTTCCAAATTCTTAGGATCAGGGGTCATATTACCCTGATATACAGTGTGTCCCAAGAATTCCAACTCTTTGCATCCAATACAACATTTTTGTTGGCCTAGCAGTTAAGTTCGCCTCCCGAAGTCTATCAAACAACATCTCCAGAGCTTCAATGTGTTCTTCAAATGTCTCTGTGGCGACGAGAATATCATCCATGAAATTCGTGATACATGGGGTATTCAGGGGATCCAACAATTTGCGCATCATCCTTGAAAACACACTCGGAGCATTTTTCAGTCCGAATGGTAGCATATTGAATTCATAATGTCCATCCGAAGTGCTAAAAGCCAAATAAGGTCTCACTTCAGGCTTCACTGGGATCTGGTAATAGCCTTTACTAAGATCCACCTTTGAAAAGTATTTTGCCTTGTTCAGTCTGGCAAATAACGTGTTTTGTGTCTGGTAATGGATCCACTTGTCCTTCTGTGACAGCATTCAGTTTCCTGTAATCTATGCACAGTCTGTGTTTCCCCAGACGGTTTTCTCAACAAAACGACACTAGAACTAAAAGATGATTCACTGTGCGAAATAATCCCCTCCTTCAACAAATACTCTATTTCTTCCTTCAATGCCTTCTCCTTCGCGAACGGAATAGAATAGGCTCTCATACAGATTGGGTTTGAGTCTACCAGTTTCATGTCATACTGTAGCAAATTTGTATGGCCTGGTTTTTATCTGTTAATACATCTGTATGTTCCTCCAGAAACCTGTTGAACTCTCTCCCTCTGGTTTTTAGTCAGGTGCTTACTGACTTTTACCTGTGCTGCTGTTTCACAAGGATGTAATGGGTATTCATGTGAGGTGAGTGGTTCTTTTTGCATCTGGGTTGCAATAGCCAAGGTCAATAAGGGGGTGCTTTCCTGGAGTGGTCTGTCCAGATACTTCTTTAACAGGTTTACATGATAAACTTTCTCCTTCCCCTTTTTGTCAATTTTATAGTTTGTTCTAGACACCTTCTCTAGAACCGTATATGGACCTTGCCAACCAATTTGTAATTTATTCTGGCTTCCGGGTAGTAGAAGCAGCACCTTCTCTCCGACTGCCAGTTCCCTGTCCTTTGCCTTCCTATTAAAATATGCTGCATGTTTCTTCCTGGCTTGCTTCAAATTATCATTTGCCAGTTTCCATCCAGCTTTCAAACGAGTGGTCAGTTCGTTCACGTATTGATACGATGAGGTAACAGTCTCTTCCGCCTTCTCATCTGTCCAGGTCCTTAATAGAGCTTCTAATGGACCTTTTATTGGCCTCCCAAATAGCAGAGTTGCGGGAGCCATCCCGGTTGAACTATGTGGTACCTCCCGGTACGCAAACAATGCGGCGGGCAGGAATTGATCCCACAGATCCGGTTTTTCGTGTGCCAGCTTTCTCAGGATAGAAATGAGAGTCCCGTTGAACCTCTCTACCTGGCCGTTCCCTTGTGGATGGTACGGACTACAATGAAAGTGTCTGGCTTGAAATAGCTTAAAAACTTCTTCCGTTAGTTTTCCCTTGAACTGAGAACCATTATCCGTCAAGATTTGATGCGGGAATCCTAATCGGGTAAATATTGTAAGTAGTGCCTCTGCTACATGTTTTGAATCAATTGATGGCAGGGCTACCGCCTCTCCCCACATAGAACAAGTGTCCACCAGAGTAAGGATGTAACTGTTCCTCCTCTTGGTCCGAGTGAGAGGTCCTACAATATCCACTGCAACCCTCTCAAAAGGTGTTCCCACTATGGGCATTTCCCCTAGAGTTGCAGGGGCAGTCCAGTGCTTTGGAGCTACCCTTTGACATTCTGGGCAGGATTTGACATATCTTTTTATATCCTCCGTTATCCCTGGCCAGAAGTAATGACAAGCTATACGCTGTCCTGTGGCGCTGATCCCCATGTGACCACTGAAGGGAATCGCATGCCCGAGTTCCATCACTTTATCTCTATATGAAGTGGGAGGAACCAGCTGGTTGTGACCATTTGTTCCAGTTCCGGCCTTCCTGTATAAGAGTTTGTTCTTCATGAAATATTCCCCCTTGCTCGGAGGTGTGTGGCATTTGGGCAATTTTTTAAAACAGGGCTTGAGTGTCCTATCCTCAGCCTGCCGCCTTCCTCATCTCCTCTGGATGAGCATTTATAGGTTCACCTTCTTCCTCCTTCTTCTGTGACCTGGTCTGCACTGTCGCCATGATCACAGGTTTCTCGGGATTCCCCAAGAAGACGTATCTACACCCCAATATCAGAGGGTAGATTGGTTCATCTATCACTGCTGCTCTGATTTCTCCTTCCACATAGCGAGTTTTCACCGTTATCCTTGCGATGGGAAGTGTCATGAGTGGTATGTCCTTAGTTCGCCCTTGTATTTCCACTGTTTCTGTGGTATACTGACTTGGGTCCACTAGGCTAGACTTCACAACTGAATCATAATCCAAACCTGTATCATAAAGGCACCTTATGGTGACCCCATTACAAATAACATCCTCAAAAACTGGGGGGTGATAAGGTTCCTGTTGTCCATTAGGATTAACCTTTAATCTTCGCGTCCCCGACTTCATTGCAGCAATGTTTGAAGGTTTCCTTCTACAAAAATTCGGTGTTATGGTTATCCTTCTTGCACCATTTACACCATCTTTTTCCTTGGTTCAACGGTTTTCTTTCATTGAACTTTTGGTCATTGAACTGTGAGTTTCTGTCGCGATAGTCATTTCTTGGCCGCTCAAAGTTTGTCCTACCTTTATTTCCCTGCTCTCTATTATCAAATTTATTAAATTGCTGTGGAGCTTTAAAATTGTCTATGTGCTTCTTTTTAGCACCACTTACCTCTGCCTGAGCTGCCTGATACCTCTCAGCAACATTTAAAATTTCCCCCAACTTCTCTGCACCTTGTTCCATGAGAAATTTTCTCATGTCTGGAGCCATGGACTCTCTCAATTGCTCAATCATGATCATTTCTTTAAGATCTTGGGTCTTCCCCAAGAGCCGTCCATTTCTCCAAATAGGTTTCTAGTCTGGCAGAGAATTGGTGGTATGTCTCCCCAGACAACAGTTTGGCATTTCTAAATTTCTTACGATAAAATTCACCATTCTTCTCGTACCTTAATAACAAAGCCTGCTTTAACATGTCATAATTGTCTTGGTCTTCCCTGTTCATTTTGGCAATACTTCATAAGAAGTACCTCTCAATCCCTGTGATAGCTTTAAACTCCACCTCTCTCTCTCTAACCCATATGTAGTAGCTAATAACTCAAAACGTCCTAGGTACCCCTCTATGTCATCGTCTTTTTCAACAAAATGGTCTAAATGAAACCCCATAGCTGAGGTTGAGGCTCCCAGACTGGGCGTAGCATCTGAGGCAAAAGGGCTGGCACCATTTTCAGGAGCCTGGCCTTGTAATTCCAGCTCCCTTAGTCGTAATTCGTGCTCCCTTTGCAACCTTCTATCTTCTGCCTCCCTTTCGGCAGTCAACCTTTTTTCTTCTGCCTCCCTTTGCTGTCGTTTTTTCTTCTGCCTCCCTTTCGGCAGTCGAGCCTTTTTTAATTCTGCCTCAATGCAGCCTCAATTTTTAACTCTTTCTCTATCAGAACCTCAATTTGGTAACCTCTAATCCTCTTCTCTTCAGCTACCTTTCTATCTTCCCTTTCAATATATTTATCACATTCAGCCGTTACGTATTGAATTAAAATTTGACCATCCATTCCCATCTCCTTCGTGGTGAGCACAGCAGCTGATCTAAATTTTGCCAGCTCCGCCATACTTTTTAGACAATATAATAATATACAAGATAAATCTCTAACCAGTAAATACACTAAGTACTTCTAATTACTATATGACTATAGTCTAACTAATTCTAACTAACCAGTTAACTAATTAATTATTACTGGCTGTGAAGATTCACCAACTTTTATCTGCAGGGACACTTTTAATTTTAAAGGAAAATTTTACAATTTATTTGTCCCTACTTTTTATTCCTCCCACCAGGAGATCCTAATATTACTGTTGGGCTAACTATCCCTGGACAAGACCCCCACATATGTAGTGTGTTTGATGGTATTGTATGATGGTGATATTACTAAATGTAATTGTATGAGGCCAGCTGTGAAGGCTCCTGAGATAAAATGTAGTTGTGAATTGTCAGATGGCCTTTCTTGCTACCACTACGACCTCACACTTAATTTTTTTTAATGAATGTGGCTACGTAAAGTGTCTAGGGTTATGATATGTAGTGTGGTGTAATAGGTTATAGATATACCCACAGATATTTAACAAGACTAATAATATTAATAAATATTACAACACACTGAACTAACTCAATAGTGTAAAATTTTTTGATAGAATTATATTACATTTATTTTGTTCTGGATCAATTTTTTAGGTTGACCAGAACTTAAAAGGATTTAGAGATTATGAAAGAAATGCATGGAATATTATATCATAAATGCAATAGTGTACATATATATGTACTATACTAGTTAGTTTTATTAAAATGTTCTAGTAGTCATCTACTTGGGAGGATAGTTAATGTTTGTGCTGTTGGGGTGGCCTCATCACACCTGTCTATATTGACTACACAGTGTCAAGAAAATGGTGGGAATTTTTATGGGGGTATTAGTAACTACACAGCGTTGGTGAATGTCCAGCAGACCAGAGGCTCACTCATCTTGTAGTTGTAGCTCTGGTGCTGAAATCTGTATGGTCCCCCACCTCTCCGTGCTGGCGGGCAATAATGGTGGTCTCTGTCACAAGTACTGCACAGATACACTCGAGTAAAGTCACCAACTGAATAGTCACTGCTTTGTTGACAACAGAAACTCGCAGCTCTGCAATCAAAGTATGGGCCATGTGTCAAAATCTATTCTCTACCCACGTCTGGACACAACACTCACACAACAACCACATCATACAGACAGGTCAGATCTCTCTGACCAAACAGCACATTTACCATGGTGGTTTTACATCAGATAGATCCTCCCAGACTATAGATTCTGAAAATATTTATTAGTTGTCTGCCCTAAAAGAGGATAGGTAATATGTTTCATTATTCTCAACACTTGATCTGTCTTGCATAATCCTTGCTGGAGTTTATGTACATTGTTGGTCCCTAGACCCTGACTTGGGCGGGGGGTCTAGAGCAAATCGCTACTTGTTTGTAAGGCTAGATTTCGATATGGCAGTATCAAATCACTCGAACATTAAACAATATTCAAAATATGCAAAGAAATAATTTCAATCTTACCAGATTATGAATAAAGAACACAGAAATGCTAGCAAAACTCAGCTGAGCTGCTGGCTATAGTATGGCGTCCCTGAACTTATTCAATTTCTTTCCTTTGGAAATCACCACACTTTAAAATACTGTGTCCTTTCATCGAACAACTATTGAGGAATGGTCCCACTCT